>JAJAGP010001248.1:0-114963 GCA_025084515.1 Ancistrus triradiatus
AGTATATCACGAGTATAAATATCGCAATATATTGCTGTATCAATATTTTCGCACAGCCCTAATCAAAATGCATCGAGAAAGGAATTTGACCAGTTGACTGTATGACCGTCTCCACAATGAATGCACTGCTGCTTTAATGTCTGCAAGAAATCTCTTCTTTCCAGCGGTGGAGTCCACAGAGATTGGACCGGTGTTCCCAGAATGCTCTTCTCGCCATCTTCAGGCCAGACGCGTTGCGTGTGCGTATGGCTGGACGATCACATACGTTCAACCAACCCGAACCTCCGGGAGTATAAGGACTGTCCCGCTCATGCAGAGTCCTGCTTCCTGAGTCGAGACTGAGCTTTCTGAGCAGATCTTAAATGTTGTTTAGACACTATTTTTAACAGGTGGAAGGGCATTAATATTGCACTGTTTTTCAATTTTAATACTATATAGTTAGTACTTTCCTGTATTTTCTGCTTGTATTCTAATAAAGGGACTGAGAAATAAATGATGTATGGTCCTTATGCTAGGGGTGGGCGATATGGTGAAAATATCACCATAAAGACATTTTCGTGCAGACCAAATGCATCAGCAGTAGCAGATTCGTAAAAACTACTATGATAATATTATCCCATACTTAGTGATACATTGATTATGCAGGATTAGTTACACTCCTTATAATGAAGCACTGACGATATTCTCGATAGGCCCAGAGAAGCATACTGTATCACCATACGAGAAGATATCGCCATACTGCCCACCCCTAGATTATACCACTGCTGAAACAAGAGTACATCTGATCTAACGGTGGCCTCAGACTTTCGCACAGTACCGCACACGTACATCGTAAAGGTAAATAACTGAATGAAAGCTGAATGAATGAAAAACCGACGTGCACGTTCCACGTTTTAACAGATTTTTTAATCGTCTGATGACCATAAAGTAAAGTAGTCCTCCCTTTCTTGAAAAGGATACTAGAGGAAGTGACAGGCTAGATATCTGAGCATACAGATACGATACATTGTGCATAAGAGGTCCCGACAGAGGCAAGGTTTGTCACGCCGACAAAAAGCACAACCTGCGTTTAAGTACAAAACAGTTGTAGTGGTCAAAAATATCATACAATTAGCTTTCAAGGGAACGTGACCTAGAATGGACTGTAGAATCTCCCCGTCCGCTAGCATCACATAACCTGTTAGATCATCAGTAAATGTATGATAAAGTGCAGCTGTTTAGCCTTGAAGGAATAGATTAAAACCGAACGTCAGCAGAGACACCGGGCAAATCTGAAGGTTAAAAAGTACAAACCGGGCACGTTTCCCCAAATGCCAGAGTTCAATGGAATGCGTCCTTTGGCCATCAGAGCTAATCACGACGGTGCTAAATGATACGTGTGCATATGCATAGTAGGTACAAATCTCTGTTCGAGTCAAGGAGGGAATCACGTTCTGGCTTCAAGAACATTTTTGCTTGTTGATCAGATTTGAAAATCACCGACGGAGAAAGAAAAGATGCAGATCCTTAACTGATTAATGATCACAGAATGTAGAGCCAGGGTTAGATACAAGACATGCTGATCATGAGTCATTCGAGAAGATTCCTTTAACAAGACCAACACGATTAAGGCATGAACCCCCTCGAGAGAGGGCCGCTCCGTTATCTACTAGCGGATTCATTCAGATCCACACCCTCGATCAGTTTCTGCATTCATCAACGTCTAAGCCCCTCCCCGTTCCCCCCGCCCAACCTCCTGCATTACCTCTTCTGCATATGCTAGATCTACAAATTCCACTTCGATTTAGATCCGTGGTGCATGTCGGTACTAGAACATACATACAGAGTTACGAGTGTTATGATCACTGCATTAGGAGTGACAGTTGTGGTCCATACGTTTAGTCCATTTATTTACCACGTCCGTCCAGGTTAGTGTGCAGCCTCCACCCCTCTGTTAAGACACTCCACCCAGGGTCAGCACGTCGAAGCAGATGTCGCACACGCGCACCGGCTTGTTCAGGTCGAACTTGATTATGGGGATCTCCTTGATGGAGCATTTGTGGCACAGCAAGCGGCCACAGTGACGGCTAGCGAGGAGAGAAAAGGGCAGAAAGATCAGCTTCAGACAGAGCACCAACCAGCTCAGTGTGGGCATGCACCGAAACGAGCATTTCTGGCCCAAACCGAAGAAAATGAGACATTTGGCCGAATTCCGAACACGTTTTTTTTACAGGTTTCAGCTGAAACGAGCACAAACTACTAATAACTTTTAATAATGGTGTTCCTTTTTGTCCAGGCAGGGTGTCTCAGGTGTTAAATATGTAATCACGTCAATGTACTTTTTATAAATTTCCCATATTAATTCTTTTAATCAGTTAAATTACAACCAGTTCCCAGTGACATCTGCTAAGCCACACATCTCATACAGAAGGACTTACATTTCCCTGATATTAGTCCTCATATTAGCTTCTGTTCCTCTATCACAACTTATGTTATGATGTTTTTCCAAAAAGAAAACTTAAGGTAAGATTAAAATGGCAAAGACTAGAGTCCAGACCTGTAAAACTTGTCATTAACCAGTCTTAGTCTTCCATTGTCGGTTAGAAAGCTCACAGAGACACCCTACATAGGAAGTAGGCAGCAAGGGCACTCACTAGGTATCGAGACAGACCCGATGAATGCTCGGTAGAAGCGATGGTGGCATTTTGATTAAATCATTTAGCAAATGCGAACAAAATGCTTATACTGTAGAGCCTGCTTCCACACAGCCGACACGTTTGCTGGATTCAAAGAGCGTCTCGCTCCACGCTGCGATTTGATAGCGTCACTGTTCGGTATAAATTATTCAGTCTTTTCACTTCTATTTCGAACATGCAGAGTGGTCTTTATAATTATTTTGGTCAGATATTCATAGATACTCATCCCTAGCTCAATGCATTACAAAGCTACAGAGCAGTACATACCAGTGATGTTTTCTTGTAGTGACTCCAAACTTGGCAGTGCATTCGTAGCAGTTTGAGCCATCGCACCACGGCGGCTCTTTCGACAGCATGTCTTGTCGTACAAGAGAGAAAATATAAAACATGTAAATATTTTATCCAACTACAGTCACATGCAAAGGCTTGGAAACCTAGACACGTTAGGTTTTGTTTATTTACTCCATTTTTAAAACATCTACACTCCTGGACAAAATAAAAATGAAGCAAATTGCACATTATGAAGCATTTAATGGTCTGAAAATGCCCTCCTGAGACCTGCACCAACATTTGTCCATCACTGGCCTTTGCTGAACTGAACTGTTGGGGGAAAGGCTTGAAACTCTTCTGGTACACAAAAGATAAAAGCATGAAAAGATTTAAATGCTTGCTATAAAACTCAAACGAACATGAGGCTTGGTCCTCCCAAGGTTTCTTCCTCATAATGCTTAGGGAGATTTTCCTTGCCACTGTCGCCCTAGGCTTGCTCAGTTTGGGACTGGATGTAGATATTAGGAGATGATCTAAAATTGTAAAGCTGCTTTGAGACAATGCTCCATTGTGAAAAGCGCTACAGAAATAAATCTGACTTGACTTGCTGTCCGTCAGGCTCATGTTTTGGCCTGGTCAGAGTCCAGATTTGAATCCTATACAGAATATTTGGACTCGCATTAAGTCCCCTGTGGACTGACACTGCTTTTGCGATTTGGAGTTTGGCCCATTTTTGCCCAGTACTTAAAGAAGTTTGCCGTCATTGTTTTGACCATGTTTAAGGTCCTTCCCTGCATTCGGCACTGCGTGAAATAGGGAGTCCTGGGGCGGTCGTGAGGAAAGCTGGGAAATGGAGTTTGGTCATGTTTTAAGCACGTTTAATGTTATGACATGTACAGTACATCTTAAACTCCTCGGTCTGCGCCAAACTCGACTTACGATGGACTTGTCGGAGCCATTGTAAACCGGGGAGTGCGTGCATTATGGTTAGTACGTTTAGCATAAGGTGTAGGGCCATTATAGAGTTTTTATTTATATATATATATATATATATATATATATATAAAAAAAAAACTTTGCCTACACATATACATATACATATATATATATATATATATATATATATATATATATCTTACTATAATATACTATATATAATTATATATATAATATATATATAGATATATATTATATGTGTATGGGTATATGTGTAGGCAAATTTTTTTTTATATATCACTATCATTCTCTCTATATATATATTCTATCCTCTCCTCTCTCATATCCCTCTATCTCTCTCTCTCTCCCCCCCCCCCCCCCCCCCGCCCCCCCCCCTATCTCTCTCTACCCTTCTTTCCCTTTCTTTCTCTCTCTCTCTCTCTTCTCGCTCTCCTCTCTCTTCTCTCTCTCATCTCGTCTTCTCTCTCATCTCTCTCTCTTTTTTCTTTTTTTCTTTCTTTCTAATATGCACTACCTAGGCAAACAAATGGGGGCCCAAACCTAAGACTGCTCAGGGAACCATCTACTTAATTTTCCAAAGCATTTGCCAATCCTTTATGTCGTACCTAGAAGCGGAAGAGCAGCTGCTTTGTGGCCACTGATAGTGAAGATACTTTTATGCCCTGATTGGTTTGTTGACTCCCCTGCGTTTTCCTTCGGGCTCCGGCTCTCACTATAGCGCGGCAGAGGTTGGCGTTTCCTTTCATATAGGCCAGCAGAAGAACTGGAAGGTAAACCAGATGCATCAGAAGCTTCAACCGTACAGCATGCATACAATATAAACGTCTGATATCAGGCGTAGTACCCGTGTTCCCTTCGTTGTCCGGTTTATCCAGAGGGTACTCAGGCATGCATTCCAAGAACAACTCGAAGATGGCAGCCGCATTTTCCTTCCCATAGTGCCCCAGGACGTGCATCGGAGACTGGCCCCTTAGCACAAAGAGCAAGGTAAGGACATTTCTCATTCATACCAGTCTAGACTTCAGCTACACGCCAGTGTGGGGCAGCTGCTACAGTCGTACCTGAGGTTGTAGGTCTCGGCGTCGATATTGGACTCGGTGAGAAGGGCCCGCACGTTATTCAAGCGACCCTGCATCACTGCAAGGTGCAGCGCTGAAACGAGAATCACACACAATACTCAAACTGCAACACCGGTCCTCCCTAGAAGCGGAGTACAGCTGTAGTTCAGGACCTCACCATTGTTGCCATTCTCATCGACGGCAGCAAAATCGACGCCATTTTCGATCAGTACGGAGCAGATGGTGGCTAGATCCTGCTGCGCTGCCAGGTGTAGGGCCGTCTGACGATGCTTAGTCAGCTCGTTCACTTTAGCACCTGCTAGGAGCTAAACACGCACAACGGAGCGCAGGATCACACCGGTATATCGACAATAGAAAACCATTCGAATATATAACACATCATTAAATAAATTATAAACGTAACCTCGTCATGAAAAGAGCAAATCAGGGCTGACAGGACCGATGTCAATAATGCACCGATTCCATTTTAACACCTGATCAAATTCCTGCTGCTTGACCCCCTGAGGAATCCGAACTGTGTCATGCTAAACTAATCCCTACATTCTACATAACCTACAGCCACTACTAGCCCATAGGGAGTTAATGAGGGTCATAAACCATTTCAGACACATCCTGTGTCACATACTGTGTGACAGCAAATGCGACAGCAGACTAAGACTCCGGCATAAGCGCACATAACAGCCTGCGCATGCTGTTTGTAATAAAAACGCCTAATGAAATTAATACTGCAATATAAAAAGAATTGCTCTGCTAATTACTGTGGTAGCCTAGCGGGTAAGGTACTGGACTATGGACCAGAAGGTCCAGGGTTCAAATCCCACCTCTGCCAAGCTGCCACTGTTGGGTCCTTGAGCAAGGCCCTTAACCCACAATTGCTTGGATTGTAAGACTGTATCAATTTTAAGTCGCTCTGGATAAGAGCGTCTGCTAAATGCTGTAAATGTAATTAGGGTTATCCCATCCACATTGTTTGTAATGAGGCAGCCAAGGTCTGGATTTTATTTATAGATTTATTTATAGACAAAATTTTCTTAGGTCAACCCGCAATATTAAACCGTGATGGGGAAAGTCGCTAACAAAATGATGTCAATATGCATATTTTTTGCGTCACTCTTAATATTTACTTAGCTTGTTTTTTTTGTTTTACTACAGACTTATTAGTTTAGATAAATTACTTTCACTCTTACATTTATCACCTACACCACCCAAGCAGGTTGGGTCCGTTTTTGAGGCTTGGTCCTCCCAAGGTTTCTTCCTCATAACACTTAGGGGGATTTTCCTTGCCACTGTCGCCCTAGGCTTGCCCAGTTTGGGATTGGCCCTAGATATTAGAAGATGGTCTAAAATTGTAGCTGCTTTCAGACAATGCTCCATTGTAAGAAGCGCTGTAGAAATAAATCTGGCTTGACTGAAGACCAAACTACTGCACCATTGGCACTC
This sequence comes from Ancistrus triradiatus, assembly GCA_025084515.1. NCBI lineage: Eukaryota > Metazoa > Chordata > Actinopteri > Siluriformes > Loricariidae > Ancistrus > Ancistrus triradiatus. Next base: position 6,422 of record JAJAGP010001248.1, read on the forward strand.
AGCAATGCCCGGTTTAACAGCTCCGAGAACAGAAAAATGGCCCTACACAGCTGGACATGGTATTGTACATGAAGTCTACCAGATTGCGAACGATGATCTCAGAGCCGGCCTGCACGGCCAGGTGCAGCGGGGTGAGTTTGGCTGCATCCTGCACTCTGGAGTTGACGTTGGCCTGCACGCTGATTAGGAAGAGCACGCTCTCGATGTCCGAGTTCTGCACCGCTATGTGCAGGAAGTTCCGCCCTTTGTTGTCCACCTTATGAGAGGCAGAGAGAGGAAGGAGCTTAGTGGGTTAAAGACAAAATCGCCAAGGAATGATCCCTCAAGAGGAGGAAACATTTTCAACCTCAACTTGCATAAACAAATCTTAAGGCTTTAGAGAGACGGATCACAGCCGACTTGCATTGTGTGCCGAAGGACCCTAAATGTGGGAGATCGTACAGCAGAACCACCAGGACACCTCGGTCAACACTCCGCATCCCACCTGCTCTGCTGCTCCAGGCTCTCTCTTCAAAATGGCTTCCGCTGCTTTGTTGTTCTTGTGGGTCATGGCGCAGGCGAACGGCGTCGTGCCCTGTCGGTCTCTCAGGTTCAGCCGGATGTCCGGGTGAAAGATGAGCAGCTGGATGATGACGCTGTGCTGATTACTGATAGCCACGTGGACAGGAGCCCGGCCTTCAGAATCCTACGCAACAACGCAGCACAAACACTACAGATCAGAGAGACACCCCACTCTGCTCCCTAGTGCCAGTAGATCAGCTAAACATCCTTTATCAGTGGTACGCAGTGGAAGCTCAGAATTCAAACTTATCTGCCTCCAGAAGGCCGTTCGAATCCAATTAGTTTGAAGTCAGAATTACATTTTCTCATAACTAGTAAACAGGATGTAAATAGGATTCATCCGATTTGGAAGGATCTGTTAAGAGTATGACGTGGTGACAAAATTTTTGGGTCCAATTGTCGACAATGCGTACGGTCAATATACCCTTGCTAAAAAAAAAAAAAAAAAAAAAAATGGTGGCCTAAGACTTTTGCACGGTGCTGTGTGTATGACGGAAACACAGAATCGCCCGTCTTAAACCAGCATCCTGTTTCACTGTGTGAGGGGTTTTCAAACCTGTGCGTTGACGTTGGCTCCGAATTCCAGGAGGCACTGCACGACCTCCTCAAGTCCCCAGCTGGAGGCCAGATGCAGGGGGCCCTGACCATCTCGTGCCTCCTCATCTCCCTCTCCGTTAGGACCAGGTCTTCGTGGACTATTCACATCACAGCCACTGAGAGGGACGCATGTGTGGACACAAATCCGGTCATAGGCACGGACAGAAAGAAAGGCTTATCAGGAAGATGGCGTTAAGCAAATACATGAACGAATGAATGCTCAAATGAGTCATTTTCCCTTTAAAATGACTCACAGACGCGGTCTGAGAGCTTTTGAGTGCGGACAGACTGTCAGAAATAGGACACACAGACCTGCGTATAAGGAAGCAAGCAGAGACCTCGTTGTTCTCGTCGATGGCTCTGTGCAGCAGCGTCTGTTGGCAGCCTCCTGGCCCTGGGCTCCAGCATGTAGCATCACAGCCATGTCTGACCTACCGAGATCCAGGTCAAACGCGCAACCATTATTAAGCAGTGCATCTAAGGCATGGAACCAAGCATGCCTTCAAATGCCAAATTGTTTTGAGACGTCGATAAAGAAAATCGAACAGCTTTTACCAGTGTGGAGGCGATATCCTCCAGGCCATTCTCTAAGGCGAGCCACAGGGGAGGATCCCCCTTCTCATCCACCACTGACATGTCTGCTCCACGGGTGCAGATGGCATCCACCACTAGGGGGAGCTGGTTGCTGATGGCCAGCTGAAGGGCTGTCTGACCCTCCTGTGTCCTAACGATGGACAACTCGCTTTTCAGTATGCATTAAATACTTTGAAGAAACATTTACTTGCAGGTACACTACACAGACAAAAGTCTGTGGACACCTAGAAAATTATTCCCAAACATGGGTTGACTCTGACTCACTAATTTTTGCCATTCCAGTGCATTTTCAAGGTGTCTGATTTAGTTAAAAAAAGAGGAGTTGAGTCAGACAAGAACTCAAAGTCAGTAAACCAATTCCCTATGGATTTTATTTAGGACAGCATACAATGGGTCAGATTGGGAGCCACTGGGGTGTCAGAACAAACTATTCTACTGCCACTGTTTGTCTATGGAGGATCCAGAAATATCTGCTTTGTATCATGCGTTTTGTGTGCGTTGCTGAAATAGAAGAGCTCAATAATTTGAAGGAGTGTCCACAAACTTTTGCCTATATAATGTATAGCTGCAGAGAGCAGAGCAGTGAGAAACAAGCGCATTTAACTCTGTACTGGTTAATGCTGGACCCGGGAAGGTCGTACCTGACATTGATGTCTGCCTGGTGCTCCAGTAAGAAGAGGGCACTCTTGCTGTCCTGTCTCTTGATGGCCATGTGGAGAAGAGTCTGCCCATCTGACATGGTGTCATTAATGGCTGCTCCTGAGCCCAGCAGCTGTGCGGCGATGGTGTGCATACCTGCCGAAATATTACCGCCAACATCACACGAGTCTGTCAGCATTACAAACCACACTGCAAGGTTCTAGAGTTAGAAGCAAAAATGATCGGTACCCTGGAGGAGGAGGTCAAAGCGTTACGGTTAAGAAAACACCCATTACCGAAAGAAAATTCATTCTTGTGCGCTCTGCTTGTCTCATCAGACCACAGAGCCGTCCAGCATTACCTGTCCACAGAGCGAGTCCGAGCACAGTCTGGTCCAGGGAGTCTTTGAGGCTGAAGTCTGGAATGATCTGTAGGTTGTTGGTGGCATGGAGAGCATTGGCTGAGAGAGAGAGAGGAAACAATGGAATCACTGTTTGCCACCAGAGATGTGAATCCGTACCATCTGCCTGCCCTCATCTCCACACCTACCTTTCTGTTCCAGTATGACCGACACCACGTCCGGGTGGTTGTAGACGATGGCCATGTGCAGAGGGCTCTGTAAGTACACTCCCTGGCTCCGGTCCCCAGCATCGGGGTGAGCAGCCTGGGTCTGTATGTTAGGGTTGGCCCCCTGCTGCAGGAGCTCGGTCGTCAGGGCCGCCAATCCACAGCGGCAGGCGGTGTGCAGTGGTGTCTCCCCCTATTGGAATAATGGAGGGTGCTTAACAGGAGGTATCAAAATGGCACTCTAGGCTAGGGAAATAGTTAAATAGTTTAAAAAAGAGCCTCCCATCGAATGATGACCGCATGGGTGATAATGTTTCAGCTGGCAACAAGTTCTTTAACCCGAACTGCTGCAGTGAGTAGCTTGTCATTTGTTGATGTCGAAAGACACATCCTGTGGTCATCTGTTTCAGAAGGGTCAGATTGTGAGAGAGTGGTTCAGGGAGCATGAACATGAGCTCTCATTTCCACACATGGACTGAACCCCATTGAGAATCTTTGGGATGTGCTGGAGGAGACTTTGAGCAGGGGTCCAAATCTCCCATCATCGATACAAGTTCTTGAGGAAAAATAAATGCAACTCTGGGCAGAAATAAATGCTGTGGCATCACAGAAGCTTGTGGAGATGATGCCCCAGCGAATGCGTGCCCTAAGCAAAGCTAAAGATGGACCGACGAAATATTAGTGTGTGACTTCTTTTTGGCCAGGCAGTGTACAAGTTACAAATTGCACTTTGATTTAGAGTTGTACAATATTCACCCTGAACCTTTCCTTATTTGTTTTTACAGCTTTCATTTATTTTTATTTTGATATTGCTAACTGTTAAAGCATCAAGGAAACAAAATACTAGTTATCAACAAAACTCCAGAAAATATCAAGATATCATTTTTGGTCAATACCGCACACCCCTAACTCTACCTCATGCACACCTTTTCTGTATGGAGCATAGAGAAAAGATCACATCCTGAAAGGCTGCAACCATCCAAGCAACGAGTTTGTGATTGAAAGGGATTTAGCAGAGGAGGCTGTATTTTCCACAAAATAAAAAAAATAAAAAAAATCAGCTCCCATTTGTTGGTGTGATTGACCTTTGCTCCGTGAGTCGCCAGGAAGGTGGCGGCTGCTTCGCTTCCTGCAAGGGCTGCTCTCTGCATGAGGCAGTTCCCTAAAGAGGAGGCCAACAAGGTAATGAATCGTACACGAATCTTCAGTGGAGCCATAAAGCTATCAGTAAACTCAGGTTTCCTGAACATGAAGCACACATGTTGGAGATGCACAGACACCGCCAAAATCTCCTAAACGTTCACCAAAAATATTGGTGGTGTGCTAGCATTAGACCGCTGTGCCAATTACTACACCCCATCTCTGAATGGTAACAAAAAGTTGGTGTGTGGAATCATCTCACGCTCTTCAGAGGCTTTAGACGAGAGATCTGTATAATCAATGTATATGGAACTCCCTCAAAACAACATGCTTTTTGAGATTTTACCATTCACTGTCCACCCAAGACTGAAATTAAACTTACACCTCGCATTAGGTTTACTGTGTGTCATCCAAAAGACATAAATGAAAAAAAAAACAAACAAATAAAAAACTAAATACTAACTTATTCTGCCTTTGAGTTACCTGAAGCGTCCGGAGCATTGGGGTTACTCCCTCTCTGTATGAGACGGGCTGCGAAGCTGTTCTCATCAAAAGAGGTGCCATTGACTATGGGCATGTCGTCCTCAAAGGGGTTAACAGAGGGGTCGGAGGCCACAGTGATGTACTGCAGAGCGAGCCACAGGGCCGTGTTCCCCTCGTGATCCTTCAGATCCATGTCCAGCCTGAATAGAAAAGCGAACAGGTCACCACAGACAGCAGCTAATAGCATCATAAAGGCTATTTGTAAACATGTTTATATAAATATGGCAGGTAAACTCGGATTGGTTTGAAGGTTTCCGGTGCTTACTGTTTGCACTGGAGAAGCTGGTTGAACACAGGCTCGTTTCCGGACAGCACTGCTTCATGTAAAGGAGTTCTGAAAGAGCAAAAGCACATGCTAAAAGTGTTTATCGGAATTTCATTTCTGTACAGGTTTGGTTCGTCGAGTGGCACGATGGCACAGCCGCCTGCACTTTTGCCTCCATCATGCTAAAACAACCGTCCCGTATGAGTGATCTGTCATGATCACAAGCAGAGCTAATGTCTAATCCACACTACATTACCCACCGTCCCCTGCTGTTCTGCATGTTGGGGTTGGCGCCGGTTTTGAGCAGGGCCTCAGCATGCGGGCCATGCCGCCCATGACCTCTGCGCTGTGTTTCTTTGGGCTAAAGGAGCAAACGAGGTGCAGGGGAGTCTCCACCGCCCCCACCGTGGCTGCGTTTACCTGGGCCGAGTGGGAGATCAGAAACGTGGCGGCAAACTCGTCCCCTGAAGCGACACACAACGCAGACAGTAAGGACGAGGTTCGGACATTTTCTCGACCCTGCCCACACTTCATCATCAGCACAGCTGACCTCTCTGTATAGCTTTGTGGAGGAGGCTCCAGCCACTCTGATCCACCATGTCCACGTCAGCCTTGTTATTCACCAGCGTGGTGGCGATGCTCTCCAGCCTTTTTGACAAGGCCAGATCGAGAGCCAGGTCTCCGTTATTGTCCAACTCATTCAGCTTCCCCGGCAACTGAGAGAGAGAGAGAGAGAGAGAGAGAGAGAGAGAGAGAGAGAGAGAGAGAGAGAGCATAAAAGTGTTTCCCCCGCTGCTTTATAAAAAGGTGGCTACTTTTGGGTAGTGTACCTCTGGGTGAGAGATCGTTGCTCCTAGCCATGCCTCTACAACACACACTAAGACATTTTGCCCGGTTGACAGACTCTGAGAGGGGGCGTATCACTGGACTGACAGAAGCAGGATGGTTGTTTCGACAAACTGCCCACCAACTGTTAGGAGGTGCTGGGAGCGGTGGTTTTATGGGGGCACACATACTGCCAAACAGGCTCTGGACGGCCACATAGACCACCAGTAGAGGGCATCGTCTGATCCACCAACAAGCAGCAGCTCCCACAGTTTAATTCATCACCATCCAGACACGGGGCACCTTCACTGCCCACCCATTTCTCTGCTCGGACCATTTCCAGGCACTTAGCAGAAGGAAATTTGTTGTCACAATGCCCATTACGTGTCCTGCCATTGACACGTAGTTGTTTTTACTGCTTTATAATATCAAATTACCATTCAAGTTATTTCTAAAGTAGATTTGGCCATCTGTTGAACTGATAGGCCCATTGCCACTGTTTTCCGGATTCCATCTTGACCACAATGGCCTACCCTGCATTTCCTTAATCACATCCTCTGCTATTTAAACCCCTTGTTTGTGCGTTTTGTTTGCTCCCCAAAACCCATTTGTTCGGCACTTGCGCTGTCTGGCCCAGCCTGACAAGAACCTGAAAGTGCCCTTGTTCTTACTATTTGTGGTGTAGCTCTCATTTCTATACTGCATCTCTAAACTCATTTCAACGCGAACTGCAATTTCAGAGCGTACATTTAGCGCACAGTACATAAGTAAGCATGGTTCGTTAGTGGCTGGAATACCTGAGCATCCATCTCTATAAGGTACAGGAAGACCACATCCTCCCTCTCCACTTTGATGGCTTTGTGAAGAGGGAACTCCGTCTTGGATTTGATCATCTTATACAGCAGCTGGGCGCTCATGGTGCTGAAGTCTTCCTTCCTCAGGTCATCCTGTGAGGGACACAGGGAGAGACATTCAGACTGGAAAGGCAAAGAACTTTCGTTGAGGAACACTGGATTTAAACATTTCAATCATTTTCCCATACATCTGTTTGAAGGATTGAGATTTCCTGGCTGCCGCGGTAAAGGGATTGATAAGGGAATCAGTCAAGGAGTGGACCTTCTCATGTCACCAGATTTAAATCAACACAGAAATGAAGGTGATTTTTTGGGAACGTAATAAAGCAGGGCAAGAATGGAGGTCAAAACCCTTCCAATCTTTCTTTGAGGAACATACATCGGTTGACCAAAAACTGGAGATCCTCATGCCCATCGTTTACTCCTCAAGAACTCAGGATACTGCTTTTGATACCAAAACCATGATTATAATCACCTATTGAAATGACCTGTTTTTTTGAAAACGTGTTGCGAAATGCAGGAATGGATGTTTATTAAAAAATTAGCTTAAGTTGACCAGACAAAAAAAGAAATATCTTGGGTTCATACTGTCCGCAATTAAACCATAGCCAAAGTAAATGTAAGACATTTTTTATTTGCATTTTCCATAGTGCTCCATCTTCTTCTGAATTGGGATTGTACTTTTTAAGGTAGGGGTGGCTGAATATTTCTGATTGCAACTCTATTGACCACAGGAACCCAAACATAACACTGTACATGAAACCTGGACACACATCAGCCAGACAAATAAGTCCTCCCACACAGCGTGCTAATGATGACTGGTCAGTGGTAATGACTCCCGATGTCCTGACTCACCCAGTGGCTGGCAATGATCTCGCCGCAGTAGTTCATCAGCGTGCTGGCGTCCAGCTCCTCGGCTGTCTGGTAGAACCTGATACAGTTTCTGACGTTCACTGAGGACATTACTCCTTTCTCACATCTACAATTGAGACGAGAAGAAGATTTGGAACTGGATCGCCAGAACAAAAAAGTTATTTTTTTGACTACAGTGGTACCTCAGTAGTCAAAACGCATCAAGAATCGAGTTGGAGTTCCGAGGTGATTGAGGACCAAAGTACCACTATATTTCTACTCTCAGTTCTTGCTACGATGAGACCCTACCACCTTCTTCTGACCAAGCCTGGAAGATATTGATCAAGGAAGATACCAAGAGGCCAGCTTATGGCTGAGATTGTTTAGTCAGGGCCTGTGACAACAATCTCACAACCTCCCGCAGCCCTGTCCAGGATTAAGCGGATACGAAAGTGAATGGACGTGAATGTCAGGTGGCAAAAGGTTTTATGGTCAGACGAGACTGTCAAACAGCATAAAAAATACAGCACAGCACACCACCCAAAATTCACCATACCTAGTATGAATCGTGGTGGCGGTAACATTATGTTGTGGTTGTAAGTGAAGGATATATAGACGCTGCCAATCGCAGCCGAAATCTTGAGGAAAACCTCCAGCTCTCTGCTAGACAGTTGAAGGTGGGCAGGCAGGAAAAATAACCCGAGTTTTCATTTCAGGTTGAAAGACGAAACAGTGACTATTCAAAGGAGGTGTGATGACTTCCCACGCACACAAGCCTCCATCCAGTGCAGATCCAATATCATCGAGCCCTGCATCCCTGCGGCTGGGATTAGATCTCCCAACGAGTCACCCACCCTCACCGCGTGCCCCGGTGTACCCACCTCTCCCGTAAGAGGTGAAGCTGGAAGCGATTAGCCAGCTTCATCAGGTCGATGAGGAAAGCATCGTCTTCGCTCAGCCCCAGCTCGTCTGTGTAAACCCAACGCAGCATCGCCATGGCAACCTCCGGCTTGGCCTCTGAGAAACAGATGAGACGGTTCTGGCATTTCTATAGGTCAGTAGAGTACACTGATATAATGTACGGACCATTTCAATCCTCTAGCACGCTTCCAGACCCATAACCCTAACCAAGAACTCACTAACCCCCTAGACCTAGGCAACAGGAAAATAACAGAAGTACATGGTATTCTGAACGGCTTTCTAATGGGGTGCCACTATAGACTCGGCTCACGATATGATTCACGAGCATCTATTTTATAGTCAATAAAAATCATTCCTTTATTCTTTCTGAAGTGTAAGCAATGCAAACAGTAAGTGAGCTTTCATTTTCACATCTGGGCATTCCTCGACTAGCCTTCTCACCCTTCGACATGGCCAATCATGGCTCATCCAAAAGAACTCCTGGAATCTAACCTAGTTCACTGTGGTAGCGGTGCTGCACCACATAAGCACCGGATACGAGCAATGTCAGGTGGTGCATCAGCAGCTCGCTATCCTGCCACCGCAGTGACCCAGGTTCGAGTCCCAGCAGCAGGAAATAACAGAAAATGATGCTATTTATTATTTAATTAATTGATACTGTAACGAAGTAAGTGGATATAGATTTCTGAGAACAAAAAAAAAACTACATCTCCCAAATCCTTGCTTCTCACCTGACAGATCCAGCTCAGAGGTGCAGGCCAGGTTGGTCAGGCTCCAGACGTCACTGCGAGCTGCCAGCACAAACTTATGTGCGCTCAGTCGTTCCTGCGCGATCTTCACCTTCAGATCACTGCAACGAGGAGCCGCAACCAGACACAAAAATGACTGATACAGCACAGGACGAGTACAGAGTTTATCAACATCCCGATGACTTCCCTGACACAGGTAAGCGCCGTTTGCAGTCTGCGATAACTATCTGATATAATATATATAATAATCCAATAACTGCGGATTTCTACTTTTCAACCAAGCCAATAATCTCAGAGAAAGACGTGATAAACTTCAAACCTTACAGGGTTGCCAGATCCACCGAGAAATCCGCTAAAGTCAATGCAAAAAGAGGCCAAATAAAGCCAAGACTTTAGAACACACAGCCCTGGCAAACGTGGATGAAGGCTGACGCACAAGCACAGACTGAAAACACCGATTATAATCGGGTAACTGGTATGCATGCTATGAGAAATCCAATCACTAGGGTAAAATCCAGCTCTCTTAATCTGATTTCTAGATGGAGGTATGCTGTATACATGACCACTTGAATAATCAGATAACTGCAGAAATCGGACTATGATCGGATTATGAAGTGCACTCAACGTCCCATTGTAGTTCAGATACTTTGAGCAGAGTGTTTTATTTTAAACAATACTATTAATTCAAACACATTCCTGTCTTTGTACCTTTTAGAAAACTTGACACACTCGTCTATCGGTTAGAATGGAGGTGACCTGTGCTGCCCTGTAGATACACAGAATGACACCCCTTCCTATGGATGGCACTCAACTACAATTCCCAGCACGCACCTGTACTGGTCCTGTCCGTAGAGGTCAGCCACGATGGCTAGCAGACGACTGATGTAGGTGTCGCCGGGCTGGGAGGAGGCGGAGCCATGGGTGGAGGTCTGTGCCGCCAGCATGGAGCACTTCCTCTCCGTTTCGACCAGCTTCTGCTGCATTTTGACGTACTCCTGCCGCAGCAGGGACAGGTGCTTCTGCAGCTTCTGCACCTCCTCTGCGGAGAGAATGGTAGGAAAAGGGGGGCAGAGGAACACGAGAGGGCAAAGCATGAGGAGACAGAAATGAAAACTGAAATATATGGCAAATGCTGTGGTAGCCTAGCGGTTAAGGTACTGGACTATGGACCAGAAGGTCTAGGGTTCAAATCCCACCTCGGCCAATCTGCCACTGTTGGGTCCCTGGACAAGGCCCTTAACCTGTATCAACTGTATCTGCTTAAATGGCATAAATATAAACACCAAGCACACAAGAGGACTGGAAGACATGCCAGATACAGCACTGTGCAAAGGTCTTAGGTCTTAGGCCACCATTAGAACTGTTGTCTTAGCAATGGAATAATGACCATATACATTTACTTCTCAGTCTCTTTATTTAAATACAAACAGAAAATATATACATAAAATTAAAAAAATCCTGATCAATCTTCTTTGGAATGTAGAAGGGTCAACCAGATGCTGCTATTGCCACTATAGCCTAGAGTGGCTGTTTCTTCTTAATTCTGAATACACATTCCCTGTATTTCCTATTTGTATTCTAATAAAGAGACTGAGAAGCAGCCATACATGGTCATTACACCATTGTTAAACAAATCTAACGTTGACATGATAACGTAAGACTTTTGCACAGTACTGCAGATGAGAATAAAGACTTTCGACTAGAGAAAAGCTGAATGAAGACAAAAAAAGCAATGAGTAAGCAGATTTACTGCAAACGACTTCCTGAGAACACACTAACTTCCCAGGGGAGTAAGAAAGATGGAACGTGTTCGAGTTTCCCAACCGTGATGAAGAAACAAACAGGTTTAATGCGCAATTCTTACTATGTGTAAATAAATCAAAAAAATTGTTTGTCCTTGTCAAACTTGCCCTTGCCTGCTGTAATACCCACATCCTGCATATGCCTGCTTCCTTCAAGAGACGAGACCTGGAATTTGACTACTTTGCATTATTTCTACCGTCCCCACTTCCTTCCTTTTCACTGTCACGTTGCCAGTCTGTGCGAACGTAAAATTCCCGGAACGCTGAGGAAACGTTTTGCCTTTGTCCCTCCTGAGTGCAGAGTTTTACTAATGATCACATGACTGAGCGAATGCAAAACTCTGCAAAGGCAGCAACATGGACCTTAGCATTAGGGAAGTGGTGCATACAAAACACAATTACATTCTCAATAGGCCTAATTACAGTTTATGAGAATCCTCCCCCAGCCTCTATAATCCAGCGAGATTTAATCCTGACATGTTCAGTTTTATTTGGGCCAGGGCTTTTCAGCTTTCTTTCCAACGCTATAAGCAACAGTCATCAGCTTAGCTTCTGGGAAGTTAATAAGCACCATAAAGCATTTTTAAGACTTCGGCAGCCTATGAGAGGGCAAGAACGTGATTACATAACCATCGTTTAGTGAGCGAGTAAAGCCACAAAATCCTGAATCAGGGACAATAAAGGAAAACTGTCATTTTGAAACGTGGAGAATTACTTGCTAAGTTTAAGCCAACATTGATAGAAAACTGGAGTTCATTTAAAATTAAGGGTGTAAATACAACAGACCAGCCATAACACTGAATCCACCCGTCTATCATCGCCTCTCTCTGCCAACAAGGCTCTGACCGGTGGTGGCACGGACACCACAAGACCTCTGAAGGTGCCCTGTTGTATTTGGCATCCCACAAATGCTCATGGTGGTCGAGGGATAGGGAATTGAGGCCAATATCATGTTCCTTGAAACCATTCCTGAACATTTCTGCAGCATGGCAGAGCACATGATTACAAGAGGCCACGGCTACTGGGGAATACCAATGCCATGAAGGCAGGCATTTGGTGTTTAGGCAGGTTTATTTATTTATTGGTTTTATTTGACTGCAAATACTTATTTTCCACCACAATTTACAATTAAATTCTTTAAATATCCTACAATGTGATGTCCTGGATTTTTTTTCTCATTTTGTCTCTCATAGTTGAAGTGTAGCTATGATGAAAGTTACAGACCTCTCTCATCTTTCTAAGTAGGAGAACTTGCACAATCAGTGGCTGACTAAATACTTTTTTGCCCCACTGTATGCAATATATACAGATATATACAATCAATATGATGTAATTTACTTTGTAAATGTTACATCAGTAAAATCTGCGGTCTTACAGTTTTTCAATAACGTGCATTTACTCCCTAAAGCCTTATTTGGAGTCATTGACAAATTTGTTTTTGATAAATTTCCATTAAGACACACAAGAAAACATGACTATTGGTACTTTGTTTTCCTCCCACATTCCAAAAAACATGCATTAGGTTAACTGGTGTCTCTAAAGTTTCCCAGTCAGCACGTGTGAGTGAGTGTGTGCATGGGTCCCATGGACCAATTTTAATGTTTCAATGCAATACTGTGGCACAATGATTGGACGTCCTGTCTGTTAGTTATCTGTAAATTGGGTGGGGTGTCCCCCTTTATCAAATGCAGCAACGCCTGCGTGCACATGTGCGTTAGCGTGTGTTGACTCTATGGCCTAAGAGATGAAACAAACAAACAAATGCTGCAACATTAAAAACAGCCATTCTAAGTGGAGGATGTAGGTAGAGGTAAGAGGTTGGTTATTTTCACAACCAACATTCATTACAGCAGGTTAGGGGATTAACATACTCCATACACCAAAGCTGAAAAATAGATGAAGGGACACCTGATAATGGGGTTCAACTGTGCTATGAATTCAAGCTAAGCCTATCCCTAACCCGTGGCTCCCTAGAACCCATCTACATTTAGTCATTTAGCAGGTGTTCTTACCCAGAGCGACTTACAACAGACACAATCTTACAATTCACACAATTATCGGTAAAGTGTCTTGCTCAAGAACCCAACTGTGGCAACAATTCAGAGGTAGGAATTTAACCCTAAACCTCAGGTCCACAGTCCTGTACCTTAACCGTTAGGCTACCGTTAGGCAGCTGCAGAACCTCATATAAAAGTGCTCACGTGGTGTGAGTAGCCATGATAAACTGACACCATACACAAAGCTCTGGGTCAGGGTCCATTCTCCGAGTTCCCAAGTAGGCCTATTTGAGGGGCATTTTCATCCAAATGTCCTATGCAGAGGTGGGAAGTTTCTAGTTCTGAGCTTTATTCAACCACACAACACCTCCAAAGGTCTAGTCAACCCCGTTAAGATACAAGGCATCATGGACTACATGAAGTACTAGGTCAGGTTTACTTGTCCTCCCCATGTCCTCCTGGGTTTACTCAAGGTGCTCTGGTTTCCTCCCCCATTCCAAAGGCATGAATTAGGTGAGCTGGTTGCTCCAAATTGGCCCAGTGTGAACTGTCTACCCAGTATTGACGCCACCTCACTCCTGTCGTAAATAGCCAGTGATGCTGATGTGATGTTAAATAAATAAACAAACAAAACTAGGTCATGACCAGCCCAGTCCACAGGAGCAAAGGCCATTGAAAACCTGTCAAGTCTCCGTGCCGTTACGTTAGCAAAGGGAAGGATGCCAATAATTATACCATACGTGCATTTGTTACCAAAAAACAACAACTGTACAAGTCTTTTACTTCAACTCAAAGTTACCAGTCTGTCTTTTAGGGGTAGAAAGCTAATTATCCATGATAATATTTCCTCATGAGTTTCTTTTAACCATGGTGTCAGTAGTGGCGTTGACGACTATATACGTGCACTATGCGTTAATAAATAAAACGCTGAAGGACGTACACTACATAGAGCACTTTATATCCAATATCGACTCATTTAGGACTGAACCACAGAGAATGAACCAATCTAACGGTATTCAGTCAATGACAATTGTTGATTCTAAAACGCTAACAAATGGCAGGTAACAGTGTTGTCACTAATCGTTTCAAAAGCAACTACTGCAAAAAGGCTACAGAATTAAGAGAAAATATCTACTCCATAAATGTAACTCCAACCGCCGCCCAGCCCACCACATTACACTCAGCCTCCTCTTAGCCTGTTAGCAAATTATGAACAAACAGACGCAATATCAAACCAGTCTACACAAGGCTCAGCGAATACCCATAACATAACTCAGACCATTACGCAAACGTACGTCCTCATACAACTGTCAGGTAAGTTTAAAACAAATTAGCTGCCGCTATAAAAAGAACAAATAAGCAAGAAATCATTTTCATACCTTCCGCCATGTTGGCTCCGCGGCTGGTCGTGTGATATCGCGCGATCACGGAGTAACCTGTTGATAAATATCGCGAGAGAATACACGGTTGGGTGTGTTTGGTTAGGCAGAGTTTGAGCCCACAAATTTCGGAGTCGATTCCTATGATTCCTTTCTCGATGACAGACTTTCCGATTCTAAACACTAAAACGAAATCAGAGGGTGAATAGTGTACAAGAAACATTGTGATATTAACAGCGTAGTGTGCTTTATAGCACAAATGACTTGACATTTAGACGCATTCATTTCAGCTCACGTCTTCGGCACAACTGTTGTCTTGCTTAATTTGTTTCCTTAAAAAGGACAACACATTTTTTGGTCGTGTGGAAACGTTTACACCGCTATCTGCATTTTCGTAAAGTATAATAAACCACCAAGAGGAATTAGTTTAGTAAATAAAGTCACCTGTCAGACGATCAAACCAGATTTCAGTTTGTAGAATTGACTCTAGTTGTGGAGTCGACTCTATTTCCATTGCTTTGAAATTCAGAATCGATTCTTTTTTAGAATCGTCGCTAAGCGCTGGGAGTTAGCGACACTTCTAATGTGCAAAAAACATTATAACAATAAATCTAATTTACACAATTCAAACGCATAAATCAAGAAATACAAAACAGGATTGAGTGTCCTTAAAAACTACAAATCACGGAGCCCCAACATCGTAAACTTACTTTTAGTGGAACTTAACTGATTCCCTAGTGCTTTACTTTTTAAAGGTATTTTTTATTTTAGTAATTTCTTTATTTTGCTCGTAATATGCCTATAACCACATTTGTTGGGTTTTGGACACTGTTATGATGGTCACTTGTATGAATTTCACAACAGAACTGCTAATTTACCAGTATAACCAGTAAGATCATAACCAATATAAACCTGCTTGGACGAGCATCTTTTGCTAGTCATTATTAGCATGTGAAGACAAAAAAAAGGTGTTTTAAGGTGGAAATCAGACAATTGCTATAAATTAGCTACAAAATAACTAAATAAGACAGCCACAAAAAGAGCCAGGAGCCTGGTGCATGTTAGCTTATAGTGACATTCGTGTACTGGACCAAATACAAACTGATTCTATACGCTTTACTCATTTATTCTTATTGTGTACAGTACAGCAGATCTGCCACTAAGCTTGTGCTAAAACCATTGCAATACTTACAGTACCCACAGAAAATCATAAACCTATTAACAATCATTTCTATTACAATCTGAAATCCAAACCAAATCAAAAATATTTTTTCCAGTTTTATTTACACAGCATCATGTAGTAAGAGAAAATATAGTAACAGGAATAAGTAGAGTGATTGCATCATTAATTTAACACTTCATAGTGTAACCTTTTGCTTTAATCCCATCCATCATTCTGTTTGAACACAACTCTACAGTAATATATTAGCACCTAGAATACTATTAATATTTGCCCATCCATTCTTGCACAACTTTATTCAAATTCAGTCATTTTTTGTCATGAATGGTAATGGACTGCTCTCTTCATATCCATCCACAGATTTTCTTTCAGATGTAGGTCAGAGATCTGACTTGCCCACTCAAGGACATTCACTTTCCTATCCTCAAGCCACCTCGTTATTTTTCGGCAGTGTCTTTGTCATGTTGGATTGTGACCAACCTGGCCATCTTCAGCTAGCAATGGGCAGCAGGTATACCTCAAGAACTTAGGTGTACTTGGCAGCATCTGTTTTTCCTTCAATCCTGACCAAATGCCCAGTCCACGCTGAAGGAAAACAACCGTCCACGGCATTTTAAAAACCACCATGCTTCGTAGTAGGTATGGTGTAATGTGTGTTGTGTTTGAATTGCAGTCCAGAAAGTTCAATCTTATTCTCAGTTGACCATAAAACCTTTTGCCACCTGACATCAGAAGTGCAAACAAAACTCTGGAACATTTTCTGGAGTTTTTCCATTATTTCTTGCAAAGCTTGCACGCACTCCAGCTTTGTGTAAAGCTTGTGGGACTTGTCACACGCACCAAGGGACAGTTAAAGCCCCTGAAAGCTTGTTGTCTCCTAACTTGCACCCTTCCACAACTTTATCCCAGAAGCTTTACAACCATGGTGTATTCTGAGTTACCACCAACTAGTAGAAGTGGATTCCTCAAGGACCAGCTAGTTTTAATCTGAAGCAATTAAAACCACTACAAACGATGTCAGGCGGAGGGCAGTTTGGTGGGTCTGAAAGTCTACCACACCAAACGTTTGGGCATGTTTTTTTTTTTTTTTTTCCCCTCCTGAAGTTGATCTTTCCAGTTCTTCCTGTTGGCATTATGCAAAATGCCAACCACTTTGCCAAGGGTGGTGTGTCACCAGCAGTCAACATACGTCTATGGTGAAAGAATTTCCACATAGAGGAATGCATCTGTTGATTGGGTATTCATTCACCATCTTGGCTAGTGCTTCACCTTCATTCCGTTCCTCAGATATGTCCAACTGGAATTTTTAACATTTCAATACCCCCCACCCCACCGTTGAACCCTGCAGTCTGAACTCTCACTAAAGCATATGGAAATTTTAACTGCTAGCTTGGACTAGAGCAAATGTAGATCTTGTAGTATCTAAAAACAATTGTGTATATTGGTCTTGCATGGCTTAACAAATGCGATTCCAATTTACTTCTTACTGCCCCCGAACCAACTTCCTCCTATTTTTGAGTAACAAACTTGTCTTCAAAAAAAAAAAGTCAGATTGCTGCAAAACTTGGCATGCATTTCGGTCTCATGCAGATATGTAAACGACTGAAGGTGTGGTCTGATTAAACACTGGGTCTTGTTAAAACTGTGTAAAACACGCTTCCCCCGCTGCCCAATAAAAGGCTTACAAAGGCTGTATGGCATACAAGTATGGAGACTTCATGGTGAGCGCTTCAATCCTGCCTTTGCTGTAGAGCTGCCCCAACTGCTGGTGTGGTGATCTGGAGAGCCATTGCACATGACAGTCAGTCACCCCTAGTAGTGATACGAGGGACACCAACAAAACAAGTGTGTTGCCTCATGGCAGGGCTTCCAACTGGCATTTTTCACAAGGATAATGCTTGCCCACACACAGCAAACATTTCCCCAGAATGTCTACACCAGATTGCAACAACTCCTTCACCTGCCTGGTCGCCAGATTTATCACCAATCGAGCGTTTATGGGACCAGCTGGGACACCAGCTGTGGCAGTCTGAGCATGCAGGATCTACAGCCCAAGCTACAACCCCTTTGGGCAAATGTGCCACGGGGAACCTGTATGCCTCCATGCCCAACCGTTTCCCAGCTCGTATCCAGGCTAGAGGTGGCCTTACCAGGTACTAGAGCCTCCTTTCAACTGAACAATTTTCCCCCCAATAAGCTTATCCTGTCACTCTAATATTAATCACTTACATAGATCATTACATTCATACATAAAGTTTAATTTGATTCCAACAACTCCTTTTTGGTGAGTTATTTCTTTTAAATGTAGATACTACTGTAGTGTTAAAAAACAGAACAAATTTCTCTTTGTATTTAGCAACCGGTGCAGGGAACGACGCAAAGCAAATGTGAGGAACTGGAACATCGCCCAGAAAGTCCAAGGTTCACAACGCTTTGAATCGTACATTATAAGTTTGTATTAGTTGCAAGTCGTCTGGCTAAGCGCTTCTGCAAAATGGTACCAAGCCAACTTAGTCCAGGCAGTTTGGTTAAACTTTGGCTGCTCAACCTAACGCTTCACATGGTTAGTGTTTTATGTTAAATGAAACATGGGATATGCTACACAAGGAATGCCGAAATTGGTATTGAACATGCCAAACATCATACCGTGAGTATGAATTTATATTTATGCATATATTTAAGTAGATTTTAAATTATACTCAAACCGGCAATGTCTCACATTGTTATAGATAATGTAGACTCTGCCTTACTGCCTCGTTGTTTTCAAATGCTTACAGTTGGGTACAATACGAATAATGATTTCAGGCATGTCTAACAGCAGGGGAAAACCACACTGCAAAAAAATAAAATAAAAATAAAACCCTCAAAATAAGAACACAATGAGCAGAAATTGGGGAGGGGTTACCACCCTCCAAACAGGAACACAACCCCAACCCTACAGCCATAAGTCCAGCAGACTTTCCTAGATGGCGGCAGCCTCGTAGCTTTAATAAGGCAATGGAAATACCAAACATTTTCATTGATTCAAGTCAATAGGAAAACATTATGAACTAATTCTGTCTTGTTAATTATGGTGTAATGTAGTCTGCTTAAAAAAAATAAAAACATTCAGACAGAAAGTATTGGAAAAAAATTATATTTTAGAAGAATTCACTAGAGAAGGAGACAACTTCCATAAGATGAAAAATATACATCAGTATTTTGTCTTTGTACATTAGGCAAGAGAACTGCAGTAGTCTGTCAGAGCCAGAATAAAATGAAACGGAGAATTAAGGATTGTGGGGAGCAAAAGGATGAAATGCACTCATTCACTAACATGAACACACACCTCTTCCAAACCAAATTCCAGAATCTGCTTTGAGAAACCTACACTTAAAGCATGCTTACCGAGTTCTATCAACACCACGCACAGAAAAAGCCCTGCAAATCTATTTGCTCGTATGGTGGGTGAAGCTTACGCAAACCGGTTTCTAAATTTTAGCTGAACACTGACTGAAACGTAACACGTTGAGGGAACAGGACACACACACTCACACTCACACAGGTGGGCAGAGGGGGCATTATTGCTACACCAAATGATCAACCTTTAATAATCCAATATGCTGGTACAAAGGATTCTAAAATAAAATTCACACATCAGCGTGAGCTCGAGGGAGCACCGAGCGATTTCTCGACGTCTCCCTCCCCTTTAGCTCTCGATTCAATGCAGGAGGTACAACAAGCCAAGCCATTTCATTCGGAGGCACTTTTGAAAAGAAAGACAAATTTAAAAACTGAGCTTAAGCATGCAGGTTATCACATCTGATGGGTTTCCTCGGCAGTTCTTTCAGCACTGAAAACTCACTGCAGAGCCAAGCGATGTACTGATTAGCAGAACATCTCTACAGCCAAAAGCAAGGGCCCTCCCCGACCCACCCCCAAGCGCCATCCCAGCCCCCCACCCCCCACAGTTAAAACCAATCCAAGGAGATGTGCTCATGATGCCCAGTCGTTATTTTTCCATGCTTCACAAGAATTTGTCTGAAGTTTTCCCAGGTGCAAATGGTGTCCAACATGACATGCGTGCTGAATTGCAGCATAAGAAAACAACCCCCCCCCACTTGAAGCCCTCCCTCGATCCAGCCCACATGCCATACTCTGGCTTTTTGTTCATTTGTAAATGAGACTCTCGATCACCGATACAAACCTTATCCGCCGCCGCGACCTGTAACAGAACTGACGCACACTACATGAGAAGCTGTCGAGGGGAAGGGAAGGGATCAAATATTCAATTCCTTACAGGACTAACTACAGAAAGCACTATTTATTTGGTACTAAGTGTTTCGCTGGATTGATAGGAGTTTTATATAT
The DNA here is from genome assembly GCA_025084515.1 of Ancistrus triradiatus. NCBI lineage: Eukaryota > Metazoa > Chordata > Actinopteri > Siluriformes > Loricariidae > Ancistrus > Ancistrus triradiatus. The sequence continues at coordinate 26,237 of JAJAGP010001248.1, forward strand.
TATCCGGTTCTTAAGTCTGTGCTATTTACAGGTCTTTACAATTTCTTTCCTGAAAGCTGTGTCAGTTCGTAGACTTGCGTAAAAATGCGTAATCATCTTATGGTATGGTTTTCTGTCTTTTTTTGGATGTTGGCATGTGCTAGGCATGTTCCATCCGTAGCTGTACGAGCCGTTATTGTTCTATTGCAGCCTAGAGATGCCAGCCAGTTTCAGCCAACGTTCAATCAAGAATCCGGCAATAGGGTGGTAGAGTGCAGGAAAACAGTGCCTTGTTGTTTCTCGACTGGATACCTGCAAGAGGAAAAACGAAAGCGATGAGCAGAAAGAAAACACTACAGTACTGTGCTAGTCCCAGACTGCTGTCTTATGCTATAATGACCATATTTAATCATTTCAGTCTGTTAGAATACAACCAGAAAATAGCACACGTTTGTAAGCAGTATTAAACTGAAAAGGAAATCAGAAAAAGCAGCTTCTGTAGGCTACAAGTATTTAGCGTTTCCTCCCCTTACACCTGAGCAACAGCATCATCTGGCAGCTTCATCGGGATGCCAAGTTGACCCTTTACAATCTGAAGAAGCTTGATCAGGAACGCTTTTTGGAAGGGTAGCAGCCAGGAAACCTTTTCCGCAAGGGGGAACAGGCTGAAAAGGCCAAGATGTGCCAAAGCTCAAAGACTGGAATGAAGATCAGGGAAATGGAGTATTATGAGTGAAGAAACCAAGTTTGACATTTTTAGCTCCAAGCGTTTGTTTGCCAGATGTTTTACACCCAGGACAGGTGAATTATTTATTTATTTTTAGTCACCACCATGTTTCACATCATAACCATGTTCATCTTCTACATCCGTCTTTAACTTTGTCTGGCATTTCTCTCTCTCTCCCCTTTGGAGTTGGACCAATTTAGTTTTCCCAAGAGCCCAGCAGTTATCTTACACAGAATATACTTAAAACCACTGACAAATGAATAACAAAACCTTGTGTCCTGGAATTCATGTGGATGTTACTATGGGCACCAAGTACACCCCTTCATTGCAGCAGTATTCCCAAATGGCAGCGGCATCTTACAGCACCCTGCAAAATTGTTCAGGAATGGATTCAGGACTGCAGCAGAGTTCAAAGGTGTTGGCCTCCCAATTCCCCAGATCTCACACCAATCATGAGTCTGTGGGATGTACTGGACAAAAGTCCACTCCATGGATCCTCCAACTGAGACCTTACAGGACTTAAAGGATCTGCTGCTAACGTCTTGATGCCAGATACCACGGGACACCTTCAGAGGTCTTGTGGAGTCAATGCAGATAGCTCAGACCATTGGGGGCAATAATTCCCAATATTAGGCAGGTGGTAATGTTATGGCTGATCAGCATATTAATCTAATAAATATTGCCAAAAAAATTAAACGTTGTTCATTTTTCACTTTATATTTTTAGTGACACGTAATAATGTTATTATTATTATCTCATGATCAGTGATTACAGATGGCTGATCTATTGTCTCTGGAGATCATAATGACCAGAGCAGGAGTCAAAAAGATATTAAAGTTTTTTTTAAGTGTCCTTCAGACAGCTGTGCTGCATTTCCTTAATGACAGCCACCGTTATATAAACCTCGTGTCCGAAGCAGGAGGCAAACCACATGCATGGAGTTTAAACAGTAACAGAGGGCAGAACATGGGCACAGAAATTGTGTGAGTGTGGAACGAAGAGAGCACGAGCCCCTGCTTCTCCCCTGCAATGGTCCACACTGATTCTTGACTGAAGCGAATTGAAACCTTTATAATAACTGCCATGCAGTGGAACAGAGCATCAGTGCAGCACTTCCTCGGCTACTACGGCCTATGACTCAGCCGTCGTAGGACTGAACCAAAGTCTCAGGCATGAGCTGGAGCCACGAGTCAAAAGCAGGGCGTCATTGAGCGAGGGAATGAGGGGAAAGTGTGAAAAACACTAGGCGTCTGAATTAAATTTAGAATTAGAAGCAATGTGCACGTCAACAAAACTGTTCAGATTTTTTTTTCCACTGCATCATTAAATGAAAGGCTTTCCCTCTTGCGTTATGCTCTGCTTACATCTGCTACCTATTGGTAATTATACAGCCTGATGAGACTGAACACACCGAAAGAAAAGTCACAAGACCTTGGCTGGAAAAGAGCATGGGTAAAGTCCAACACTTACCCTGAAAATAGTGACGCTACAAGCTGCTGCATGATAATCAGTCAAAGGCAGTCTCTTGGCTCTTTCGTACACAACGGGCAACTTTCCGCTTGAATTCCCCGTGTCGGTCTTCCCTCCATTCTTTCTAAAATATTTAAAATTTTTATCAGTACAGCTGAGAGATAAAGCATCCCAGTAACACCAACTATAACTGTACTTTCAGTAACACTATGGGACAGAGGTCAACAGGTTTGGCATTACTAAATAATTGTAATCATATCAATAACAATATTATCCAAGTTATCAGTATTCCCGACAATCATTTTATTCAGTAGAAAAAACTGATTGAGAGACCCAATAGTACACTATGCAAACAGAACATACACAAACTATAAACACCATTTGAAAGATATATCGGTCTGACAATGCAGGAAGGAAACTCTGGGATACAAGACAAACGAGCCACATTTGGTTTCAACCAAATAGATGAGAAGCTCTGGATTGTAATGTTTTATGGCGTCTGTGCTGGGGGACTTCGCTCTGTAGAGTGGAAAATTAATCAGGATAAATTAACACATTAAAATGGATGCATACAAGCAGCACAGCAGGTCAGGCTTGTTACATAAATTTACAAGACAGTTTGTTTTGTGCAGTTTGGCACAAAAGAACAGCATAGCAATGCTCTAAAGCAGCGTTTCCCAACCACTATGCCATCAGGTGTGCCGTGGAAGATGATCCGATTTCACCTGATTGGTACTCAAAGCCAGTGGCGTGTAGTTACAGGCAGGACAATTACATTCTCTCCCACTAAAGGACAGTAAGACATCAGCTCTGTGTTCAACTAAACAGGCCCAGGTTTCACACCGAGTAAGTAAATTGAGACTAGATTCATTACATTTCAATAAATATACCGAGTGACATTTTTGTTTGGTGGTGTGCCTTGTGATTTTTCGAATGTGAGATATGCATCGTGAAGGTTGAAGGTTTTCAGGTATTACTCGTGTACATGTACACACAACCTAGCAACGACGCCAGCCATAGCAAAGCAGCGATTTTATCACTACAAAAGCAGTAAACTGCTGAAATAAACTACGAGTTTATGAAATCTACTGGCTTTGAAAACATTTGTTTTACACTGTGTAAGACATTTTGAATTTGTATTGACCATTATTTCCATTATTAGTTTAATCCTCTCTGAGGACGGCAAAATGGAGGAAATTCAATCCAAGTATTCACAAAACTTTAGCAAACAAGAAAGAGGTGATGGTGGAAGAAATAGTCAGCGTTGCCATAAATCTTCCTTAGACTTTCGTATGTTAAGGATGACCTTCACGCCAAAGTCTTAAGCATTTAAATTGAAAAGTAAGCCTTATTTCCAGTAACTAAAATGTTTAAAGTTTTAAAACTCAATGCTCACCTTCAACTCTTATAGCCTAAGACAAGTGAGGCTATCGTAATATTTAAGAACAGAATGTGTTCAAGAATGTGTTTAACTCTCTTAAGAGAGTTAAGAAAAAATTTAAGTTATTTGAAGAATAAACTAAAATTTTCCTAAGAATGAAGTTAAGAAAAAACACATTTAAGAAAACTCTAAGAAACTTTTGGGAATCCAGCCCCAGGATCTCCTAACTATTCTTCTATTGGTAGTGACTAACAGCTTGCCTCAATGGGACCCATTTCATTTGCCAAATGCAAATAAACCAAATGCAAATAAATGTCTGCATTATAAACAATTATTGGGAAATTAAGTTCCTCGACTATAATGACTGAAGGGCATAGTCTAATGTTTTAGCAGCAGGTGCCTGATAAAAATGGAGCCATTTTAGGTTGCAGAATACTGATAAAACATTTCTGTACTCCATCTTAATGACAATACATGGCAATAACAGAGCTGTGGTGAAACCACAGTATACCAGATACGCTACAAGGTGAGATCCATGACCAGAGCACACTGGGGCCAATACCCCACGCTATAGCACAATCCTCGACTGTACACTGCTTAATCGTGTCACGAGAAGCCATCTCTAGCTTATTAGCCTATATGACAATTCTACTGTACAACTAAAAGGAATAAAACACGCCATGTTGTAGGCTCCGCAACAGTCACACGCGGTTCCTCCTAACTGAATTTGGATCGCGATAAGATCATGGTCAGACCAAGCCTAGCAGCTGACACCTTTAAGACTACAGTTTCTAAACTCGCATCCAAAGACAGGCTTACCGCTGCATCCACGTTGGCGGGCGAGTCGCCGTTGGGATCCGCTAGCATAGATATGACACTAATCATTATGGTCTCCACAGTGTGGATTGGGAGCCAGCGTTCCTCTGGCTTTTCGTAGCCGTACTTGTCCTCCCCCGGCTCATGCAATATAGAAATACAAACGTCACCGTTCTTGTCGACTGAAAACAAGACCACAGACAGGAAATTAGAAAAAGTGTGAAAAAAACCGACTTGGTGTTAAGTGTTCATATAACTGGGTATCACAACATGATGTCCGCATAATAAAAGTTACACACTTGATAATTAACATAACTTGTGTTTAAACCAGTCAGACCTGTAACAATCCTGCTGGAGCAGGACAATGTGGTTTGCTCATAATGAGGAGGGATACACTTAAGAACTTAAGTCCCACTGCTAAGCATGGTGCAGGCGGAGCAAACCGCGTTACCATCAATGGCATCCAGTAAAATCCCAGGAGACTTTAAATGAAAATATGGCAGCCTCTGCCAAGAAGCTACAATAGGATTGTGTCTGGAGCTTCCATTACCAAGTCATGCTTCCAAATGGACACGGATTCATGACCACAGAATTAAGCTTTGGACATGATTACCTTAGGCTCCTGCCCTAGTCCTGGAATGAGTCAGAGATGAGATTTGGCTTTCGCATCATCTCAATTATAACCCGGTGATGTAAATGACTGCGCAAGAGTTGCAAAACACTACAGTAAAATGAGAAAACTTGAAACTAGACAAAAGGCCGAAATGCGGTTAACAGCAACAAAATCAAGAACCAAATGAAATTGTTGTTTTTTTTTTAAATAAGAGGCAGTTCCGTTCTATGAAAAACTATGGTACCATCAATCCCTGACTGAAGCGCCATCTGGGATCTTGGAACGATTCCATAGACAGTAAAACTCAGAAATAACATTACTTTGAGTCCATTAACAAAGTTGCTGCATTTGAATAAAGAAAAACATCTCATGTCCAGAGTGGCCTGAACCATCTCAAGCTGCTTATATTGTTCCTGTTGTCTACTCTTGGTACAGCTTTGGCAATGGATTTCAGGTATGGTATGGGCTACTCGGCAATGCTGTCATTTAGGGCTGGGTGCCAAGAACAACCTGGCATCCTGAAGTCATTACACACAAACAAAATAATACTTCTAGAGAGATCTTGAGGATTCTACAAGCCCTTAAACTAAAGCGCTTGGTGAGGGAGTTCCACTAGAGGGCACAATGCAACTACTGTTAACAAGCATTTGTGATTCGAAATTTTAATGACATCTTATGTGAAATTTCTTAATGCCACCAAAGGGTATAGCAGCTGCTCTCGGTTTTGAATGTGCCGCTTCTACATAACCAGTAAAAGCTGAACATGTAAGTGTCGAATTCGGTTTTAACCAATTGAAGTGGCACTCAGGAGTACCTCTACCACAGCGGAGTAACAGAACAACGAAGAAACAAAAGGAGAGGAACTGGGACTATATTTATTTAAGGCAATCCATTAAAACAACATTGGGCATCCCGGCATACCTGTTACATGTTTACACGCTCTCTTTACAGAGACAGCGCTGACTTATTCAGGTTCTCCCGACAGTAATGCTTTTCTTTCAAAAGTCTCACTGTATTCCGTGACCTGTTTGTACTCAGCAGTATCAATGCTTATCAATACCAACGTACTTAATTTCCAACTAAAACACACTATCAAGTTTCCTCATCGTGCATTTTGGGACATTTTCATGCGTTAGAAACTTTGACTGAGACACTTCTCCCGGTCTAAACATTTGAGAGGCCATTCACAGACACTTTTCATTTTAATTAAGGTCATTACACACAGTATCTGGAATTTCAAGCTTAGTGGAAGCCAGAGGACGTTTAAACTGCTAATATATTTTGATATACGTCCTATATAATACATATTCATGAAATCATTTGTCTGTCCTAACACAATGACTAGACTATTGCACTATATTAAGGATCACACTGGACTCTGTAGGCAATGAATGTGACCCTCAGGCATTACAAGCCATCTGGCTCATCACTTTCAGAGCAGGAATGGAAAGCGTTCTTACCATTCGGGTGCCATATCTCTGTGATGAATTTCATTTTGGGAGGCCTGAGAGGATAGTCTTTGGGAAACGTGAGATGGGCTTTAAACACGCCGCCTTCACTGTGGACGCAAAACAGAGGCAAAAATGGGATAAACCACACAATCTCCGGGAACTTGGCAAAACTGATGCTGCTACTATTAAATATTTTATTGACTGCATTCACACTGTATAGGATAACAGTCCTATAGATTAAAGAATATTCTGGACAAAACAAATGTGAATTTAAAAAAAAAGAAAGCCCACATGAAAAGGAGCTAGACTAAAGTGAAACAGTATAGCACTGGCAAAATGAATCATATGTGGAAACATGATCACAAGTTTAATTAGTCATACAGAAGGATGTTTAGCAAAGCAAAGTTTACTTACACACTCCCTAGTTACTTTATAAGGTACATCTGGTTTCTACACTCGCTGTCCATTTTATCAGTTCCTCTTACCATATAGCAGCACTTTGTAGTTCTAATTACAGACTGTAGTCCATCTGTTTCTCTACATACTTCTAGTCCCTTTTACTCTGTTCTCTAACGGTCAGAACCCCACAGATCAGGTACTGTTTGGATGGTGGATCATTCCCAGCACTGCACTGACACTGATCTGGTGATGCTGTGTTATGATGGTATGATTTTAAACACGGTCCTCTCACTACGCCCTCCATTAAACACATCTACCATTTCGCTCCACCCTGAAGATGTAAAGTCAGAGAGAAGCAGCTCATCTGTTGCTTCACAGTTTGTCAGTCATCCTCTAATCCTTCATGAGCGCTCGCAGGATGCTGCCTACATGACGCTGGTGGCTGGATAATTTAGGTTACCGCACCATTTTCAGTCCTGAAGTGACCGTACTTAAACTCCAGCAGCACTGCTGTGTCTGACCCACTCCTATCAGTGCAACACACACTGACACACCACCACCATGCAAGTGTCACTACAGTGCTGAGAAGGATCCACCACCCCATTTTCTCAGAACATAGGAACCCTGACTGATGCAAGTATACGGAGATTTGTCCAGACGTTAAGTAACTCAAATGCATATTAATTAGTCCAGGGCCCGAGTGCCTTTGTACACCGGTGGCCATATAAACAACAGGGGACGCTCCTCCCAAATTAGTCCCTAGAACCGTTTGGTGTGAAACGCCTTAATAGTTGCTGAAAGTCCAGGCACAAAGGAATTAGAGGAGCACCGATACGACCCGGTCTCCATGAAACAATGCAGCAATTATTTTTTTTAAAAGTTGACATTTCTAGCTCAAATCTCGATCACAAACAAAAATGGCCACAGCGGTCACTGGAAATATTACCATCAGAGTAAGCAGTTTAAATTTAGAAAGACGTAAAACTATCAGGCTTGCTCACAAAGTGCACAGCTAGTTTGCCAAAAACCAAAATAGAACTGGGAAACCAGTTCCTGAACTTCATTTACAGGTTTAACAAGCGAACAGCAAAAGCTAGTGCATTTTAACTAGTGCTAATCCTGCAAGCCTACTACTCCATTCCTTAACTGGGTCAGGTGCCGAAGGAAAGAGCAACTGTACTTACTAGAGCGTGTCAGGAGGACCGATTATTAGCACTTCCCATCGGTAGAGGTCATTATCATCTATAAGTCCTGCAGAGAACCCTTCCACTGGATTTTTATTTAATTCTGGAAGGAAGACAAATATTTGTCAATACATACAAATAAACAAGTTACAAGACACACAAATAAGTCAAAATTCAAGTAAACACAGGGAGGATTAGGTCGGTATGCTTCTATGGATATTAATGTCATGTGCAAATGAAATGCTAGGTGCAAAGTATATAAACTACTGTGTGACTATGGTAATGTCCGGTCAACGTCTGTTTCAATCGGTCACGCACATGCCTGTACCTGTACTTCATGTCGGAGAATCACTACCTGGTCACTAGACATCAAACTCAACCTGCTTTCAAATATGGCAGCGAGACAGCATCACAGGAGACGCTGCTCCACCTGTCTGCTACCTGCAGATTGGGTTTCGAGGTGCCTGTATATGAGAACAGGGTCTGCATCGTGTACCAAGACGCGAGCGCAAATGTTCTCTGGCTCACAGTTGTTCCGTACATTTACACCATTTAATAGACAACCTAATCCAGAGCGACTCAGAGCTGAGAATCTTACAACATGCAATCCAAGCAATGGAAAGCTAAGGGCCTTGTTCAAGAGCACAACATGGCAGGGCTAGGACTTGAAGTCTGGGCTGCCAGGTCAATAGTTCAGCGCCGTAGTCAAATATGGACACGTCACATCAAACAAATGAAAAACGTATGCAATAAATAACATGCATTTCATGCTGTTTTCTTCATTTTGACAGATGTGGTATGTAGTAATACTTTGAAAGAGATTTGTGTAAATGAAGTCTTCGCAGGTAGTCACTGCAAAGCAGCTGTTGTGTACCTACGGGTAAAACATATGCACTGACGGTAGAGGGAGGAAGGTCAGAATTTCCACGCCGATCTACGACCACACTACCTCGTCCAAGTACTAAACATAGCCACTAACACAACAGGCCTGATGTCAGATCAGTATGACAGGCACTCTTTCTGTTTTGCGGACGGGCTCTAGCTGAAGCACCACATAGTTGGAGAAACTGAATGTAAACCTATGTCCACACGTGGCCTCTGGCTGTCTAAGATTTGTGGTGGTTGGCATGGCCTATTACTGCATGTACTCTTATGAAGAGCAGAAAAATAATCACAGGGGACAGAAGGAACAAAACAAGCTGAAATAACTGACTGTTCTGTCAGCTTTATACACATGACTCATGCAAGCATGCATTCTGCCTAACTTAAACAGGCAAAGAGATCTACAATACATGAATGATAGCTGATCACTAATGAAATGGGTTATACACTCCTTTTAACTCAGTACATGACCTGCAGCAAATGTTTACTGGCCTTTAACCAACTTGGCAGTGATTGGCAATGTACACAAGGCATGTGGCAAATACTCAAACAGAAAAGCGTAGGTATAAATCTAAAACTGCAACGGTTTCAATCTGTATTTTAATTCGCCTTAGCACATGACATTTGAAAACACTAACAAGACAATCCAGTGACTGTTTCCAGTTAAGTTCCTGCTGAAAAGCAGATGGCCTGAGGCCTGCATCAATGCTTATTTGGTGCTTAGGATCCCTTTACGGTACAGTTCTCAAGTGGAGAAAATCTTGGGCATGGCGTCAGGACAGGCATTGGAGGTGTTTGCACTCAGCTGTGAACATTTGGCAAGCAGCACTCATGCTGCTCGTGTGGAAAAGTAGGGGGTGGGTGAAATTCTCAGGTCTTCTATGATGTTTCTGATAGGCAGACATGCTGCATTTCCAAGCAAAGGTTGCACAACACCTCGATCGGCTGAACTAGGAGAACAACAAGTTTATTTGCTAGGTCATCTTGAGGTTGTAATGGGATCCCTGCGCAATGACAACCCAATAATGAAAGCCCTTGCTGCCCTCACGCTGGCCGGCTACTGTTTGTCCGCCATGCTTGCATCAAACCATGCTTTCACACCGCACAAGCGTCAACTGTCACTCAACAAACTTGCCACAGCTATGGCGCCAGAAGGCCGCAAGTTTTAACCTGACATCCGGAGATGCCACTGGTCAAAGGGGATCCAACAAAGTATGCCAACACCAGTATGGAACTGTGGTGGCCTAGCGGTTAAGGTACTAGACTATGGACCAGAAGGTTCAGAGTTCAAATCCCACCTCTGCCAAGCTACCACTGTTGGGTCCTTGAGCAAGACCCTTAACCTCCAACTGCTTGGATTGTAGGGTTGTATCAATTGTAAGTCGCTCTGGATAAATGTTGTAAATGTAAAAAAAGTAAATGTTTTGTGGGACTGTGGTAGCCTAGCGAGTAAGGTACTGGACTATGGACCAAAAAGTCCAGGGTTCAAATCCCACCTCTGCCAAGCTGCCACTGTTGGGTCCTTGAGCACGGCCCTTAACCCACAATTGCTTGGATTGTATCAGTTGTAAGTCGCTCTGGATAAGGGCTTCTGCTAAATGCTGTAAATGTACAAAAATGTCAAAAAATATTTTGGAAGCCCCGGATGTTACATGGTGTCTGTACTGAGAGACTTGATGGATCAGGATACACAGCAGCTGCTCCAAAGAGTCAGTCCAGACATTTGTGACACAGGTTTACATGCCAATTTGTTGACAAAAACTGATCTCCACTGTCAAACGTGCTTTTGCTCGTTAGCGTCTCAGGTTTTACAGGAATATGCGCTTCTCTTACATTCAATTAATGAAAAAGTAGCAACACAGCGTGAGCTCATTCTGCCACAGGACTGCGTTTTGATCAGATATGACTGTTCTATAATTTCCCCGTTAGGCAGTTGTTGTTGTTCTAGGGGTGGCCGATGAGCTGAAATTCATGTCACGATACTTTCCACTATCAATACGATAACCAAATATGATGTACCAAAAATAAATAAAAGACTATTTTTTATCATTAATAAATTCTAACTGCTATTAAAAAAGTTGTAATAATATTAACTTCAGAATCAATCAAGCTATAGCATTCGTAACTACTAACAAATAGATATGCCTTAAACGTGACCATTTCTGATGTGTCGTGCTCAACTGTCGTGGCGTACAACAAACTAAGCCCAAAACCCAAAACTAGAACTTGTAATTCACCCACATTCCACCGCTGTTAATACTGTGTGGACCTCAACTTCCTAGTTGAGGACTACTTCCTGTTGAGGTGACGCCACTTCACGAGGCATAGTCGCCATCAGAATGCATCAACAAGATCAGAATTTGGGCTAATATGGCAGCTACATTACCTTGAGCAACCATTACATATGACAGCAGCGATTAGACAAGCGCCTCAACACAAAACATGTCAAACCTCAAGGTGGAAGGGACTACAAGACCACAGTCACATGCATGTATGCTGGCCTCTTCTGGAGTTCATTAGCACGAGAGGTGTGTAGGTTTGCCTGTGAAACCAGGGATGTCAGGCTAACAAGGTAAGGCCAGTTTGACAGTGTAGGTCATTTTTGTCAACAAACTGTTGCGTAAATTTCTGGAACGCCTGGTCTGACTGCTTGCAGCACTGCCCATTGTGAAGCGCTTTAATTTATCAGAACTGAAGTCCCTCAGCCCCGACACCATGTAAGCATTCAGTACTTCATGGCCATTTGGTTGAAACCAAAATGTTGCCACACTGGCGTGTTGGCATTATCTTCAGAACAAGCTCGTCCTTTTTACTTTCTATAGGAAAGTGGATCTCATACAGAGCTTCTTTTCTTTGTGCAGACAATGTGTGCATTAGATTACAATCGTCAAGCTAAAGCTTGCATTCGAGTAGCTAATCAGATGATGCTCTTTGTATAGTGCATAATTAAGTACAATATAAAAATAAAAAAAAATCAGGAATTTAGCATTAATACTACTGTATACCAACCACTGACTAGGATAGCAATACAAATGCAAGGTTAAATAAAGCTGAAGTACAATTTTTTAAAAAGCACGACACGAGAAAACTAAAGAATGGCTATGCTCATTTAAATGTGTGACGTTCAACAACATTCAGTCCAAGTATAGGATTATTAATAGTATATTTAAAGCACTTTCCTTAAGACGTGCATACTCAAACTGAACACTACCATCCTATATGGGGAAAAAAACTAATCATCAATGAGCAGCATTTTCCATAGAACGGCCATGTTAAATTTCAGGCATTAGGTTACTTGTGCAAGTTTCTTTTTAATATTTCACCTACCACTAATAATTGTATTTACACCCTCAAATACCAGAATAAATTAATGCCAAGATACAATCACTTTAAAAAACAAACAGAAAACCTGTCAACCATGCATCTTCTATTACATAAATAGTTTTGGGGAGATCTGATGGGACACCGACATAACGCTGGACCTGCATACCAGCTACCACTCATTTACCTAGTCACTGAAAATGGTGACCAAAGAAGAGAAATCGCCAATTCAAACAACTTGCGATATATACCAGTGGTTTCTCTCTTAGTTAAATACTAAACCTTTGTTTTGTGGGCACTTCTGTCAAACCAACACTGTACCACATTGTGAAAAACCTGAAGATTTCATACTAGCACGCTACGGCTGATCTTTCAGCCAAAACAGAGAGCTTTAATTTGATTAAGAAACCGTCAGTGGTTACTATTTTGGGAGAGTCAATGTGCACACCAGACCCCATGTTATCTGCCTTTGAAATCAGGCCACAGTAAACTTTAACAAAGCAGAAATATGGATTAATATCTCTCTCACACACAAAAACAAAACCTGGCCACTGGTTTGCTGGCACAGTGCTTTTTCTGTGAAAAATCTGTGAAGCAAATCCGTGAGCCAAAACAAAATGACACCCAGTTATATTACTAATATTTGGGAGATTTGCTGTGCACAAAGGACCCTAATGCAATCCAATACAAAACAAGGCTCGACTGCATTAGTAATATTTAGAGGGACCTGCTGTGCACATGGGAGCAATGGAACCCCATGGTAGCTGATGGTTCTCTGGTGAACAGAGAAAAGGCAATCCCAAGTAACATCTACTAGTGGGCTATATGGCAAAAATATTAGATCACGATACATGTGATCGCAGACAAAATGCATCAGTAGTGAGATTCTTGAAAACCACTACACAAATATTATCCCATACGTAAAGTGATTTGCATTCAAAATGTGCCACACTTTATCCAATTCAACAGGGTTAATGACTCTTTCTAATGAAACATGGAGTTTCTCAGTGTTCTTTAAGCACTGACGATCCTCAGTATGCTCAGAAAATCATAGCGTCTATCACAATGACGATGATTAATCACGAAACGATAAAACATTACTAGTTGCTTTCTTCTCTCTTTCTAGGCACAACTATTTTTATGGCAGCTTTACCAAACTAGCTACATACCATGAAGCGATGGCGCACTGGAAGATGCACCAGCTGATGGGACAGAAATTCCAGGTTTCAAGTCCCAGCACTGCCAAGCTACCAATGCTCGGCCCTTGAGAAAAACCCTTAAACCCTAATTGCTTCAATTGTACATTGTAAGATTGTATCAGTTGTAATTCACCTTGGCTAAGCTCTAGCCAATATCCGTTTGTGCTTTCTCAGGCGATATTCATGGCAGAAATGGTATAGGCTACTAATTTGGGGGAGGATTACAATATTAGATGGGCACCCTTAGGCCTGCTGCTTAAAAAAAGTTGGCCGATTTTGGGGCAGCTTACGATTTCTTGGGAGAGTTCTCACTTTTTGGTACAAGGGGAGCTCACTAAACTTCTCACTGTAAGAGGTACATGGCAGGTTCACAGGTTGGCAGATTTTCTCCCTTGATTAAATGGGCGAGTCACTTTCTGCCGACTTATTCGGGAGACTCATTTTACCGATTTGGTGGGGTGAACTGATGTAATGTGACGTTTGTTAGCATGTCCCAGTCGTCTTGCCATTTATTTCTTATGTATTTTCTAAGAGTGAGTCTTGCATCTGTTGCTGGGCTCTACAGCTTGCTGTTGGTGGTCCATTTCCCCTGTATTCCGCTCAGTCCTGGGACTAGAGGTAAAGCGTAGCAAACCCTAACAAAGTATGACTATAATCATCACACCTGTGAGAATTCTGAGATTTGGCTTGATTAGGGACTTGTCATTGAGGCCATTTTGGGGAAGCTGTGATGCACATGGGATTCCAAAGCAATGCTGAGCTGTCACTCAGGGATCACGCTGACAATAGGGGAAGAAAAAAACCTCGACAATATAGCAGCGGTTTCATTTTTCCCTTTTTCACTCTCCCAGTGAATGGGGCACCACCATTTTGCTGGCACTTGTATTCACCTAACTGGGTTGTACTGTGAAATAACTACCAAGCAGCTCCGTTAACCAAAACAGGCCGAGACTGAACACAGTTAGGAAAGATTTGAGGACATTTTTTGGGACTGTGGGAGCAAAGCATTTAAGTCCAGAGTTCAAATGCCACCTCTGCCAATGTACTGCTCGTAGGTCCTTCAGTAGGGAATTTAACCCACCATTGCTTGGGTTATAAGACTATCAGTTATAACTGGCTGTGGACAAAAGGTGACTAAACGTATATGCATTTTTGGGCAGTACAAAAGGGATCCCAATGCAGGCTGTCACTCTCAAATCAGTCTGCCCTAACGGCTGGCAAAGAACAGAATAAAATCAAATAAAAACAGCTCGGTATACGAATGCTATACCACACAGAACCGTGTGTTTAAGATCTGGCCGATACCAGTAGTCAAAGGACTTCTGATATCTGGTTAACCAATGCCTGCTAAGTTTAGCATGCTAGCTGAGGGAAAAAAACAAAGGGATTTGATTACCACACTGCAGTAACTGAGTCTCAACACGTCGCGAATCTCAAACTCGCTCATTTCTTTCGCTTACTGAATTGATTTTTTACAAACCTAGGTGTACTCGGTTCTGTAAGACACATCAAACAAGTGTTAGGAATTTAAAAACCACAAATTAAACATTTACAGACTGCCAGACTTGGCTTGATAGACGTCAAAATGTAACGTTAGCCAACAAGCTAACATCAAACTAGATAGCGCTAAAAGCTGCCGGCCGGCTACTACCGACCAGGCCTCGGTTTGTGCTCAAATATAGCGTTTTCGTTTGAACCTGTGACTTCACGAGACGTACAAACGCGTCTATTAACGCCAAAGTGGCTTTAAAACCAACCTGTATTAATTATTAACAATAAACGTTGACTCTTCAGGAACACAAAGAAGCTTAAGACCCAAGCGGGCCGAACGTTAGCCGGCTAAGCTAACACGCAGGGCTCGTGTACGACACCTCGGATGCGTCCCAAACGCCGTACAACCGTACTACAACGCACACCAGATCACCCCAACACTACGGCTATTTTTACACACTATTTAGAAAAGTAGTACGCGGTTTAGGACGGAGCCAACCCATAACGCGCCGGTTGGCAGCAAAACCACAGTTTCTCCCCGCTAACAGTCGGTTATATATTACCTGCCAGCTGTCTCCTGAGTAACAGCGCTGACTGCGGCTCCGTCATCCTTATTTCTAGAATAGCTGAGAATCAATACGTTTTAAACTAAACTAAAGAGAAAAAAGCCGCAGGAAATAAATACTCGTAGGTCTGTGTCCGTCTTTTCTACTCCGTTTCGCTCAACATTCTGCTCCGGCCAGCGCATGCGCAGTGATTACGATGAAGCCACGAGAAGTGCTTGCGCTCCAGGGCAGTTTATGGTCGTCCGGTCCGCGCATGTGCAAACGATCACCTACGCCAGCGATTGTCGGTCCTATTTATTTTGTTTTTGACCCAATGGCAAGTTGTACCATGATTAGTATGGTATTATAAAAAATTTATAGCATATGTAAAAAAAAAATGGAGAATATACACTGTGTAGCCGAAAGTCTGTATACACCCAAAGGTACATCCAGAAACGTATTAGTACTGCTACAATAGCCTCTTCTGAAAAAGGGTTTTAGAAGATGACTGTGAGGCTGAGCACTAATGTTGCAACATAAAGCTCTGTGTGACCTGTTGGCTCCCAACATCCCAAACATGCCTGAAACAGTTTTCGCACCAAACAGTTCTAGGGATTAATTTAGGAGGAACTATAAATGAATCCTCAAGAACTACATTCGATCCAGGGCTTTGTTAGGTTTGCATTCGCAATGCCAGTAAGAACGCTGTGTGACGCCAAAGTGATGTAAGCCACACAAATTTTGCACACAGTAATCAAAATGGAATAGTAACTCCTCCACCACATATAGACTTCAATGTCAATGTTTAAACATGGCAGTTGAGCTGAAAGGTGCTTGCTTCTGGACCAGTCACTACATACTGACGTCACTCAGGGTTCCTATGCGCTAAGGAAGGACTCTGCCTTGAAGTAGGAGCTAAAATAGTCCCTATACACAGCATCCTAAGAACTACAATCATCCCCAGGTTCAGCGGTGCGAAGGGGGCAGAGTTTAAGAACCATGAAAAAGTTTCTCCTGTGTGAGAGCGCCTAGTGATGCTCACAAATCACTAGTCACATGTGTGTGCTTCTAAAGCACCATTTTGTTCAACACAGTTTCAAAAAGTGAGCCTTTCATTATAGAAATACATTCAAAGAAAAAATATAAACTAACTTGACACATCTGGTTAGCCTGTAGTTGTATAGCAACTATGCTAGCTAGCGAGAATAACACTTTGTCCATCTGACGTTTTAGTAGGATTTAAAGGACTGTGATCTATAAGCTACTAAACCTTTAACTAGATTAACTGACAGCTACAGCTAAGTTAGCTATTTAGCTATTTTGCTAGTTAGTATATATGCTATCCAAACTCCATGGCAGTTCAGCATCTGTTTTACCTCATCGCTTTAAACACTGCATTACTGCATTCTGTTTTTTTTTTAAGTTGTGTCAGAGCAGAGAAATCAGCTAAATGCCGGAATCCGTCCTCTCACTTCCCCATCCAAGTAAAGTTTCAGCATTCAGACCAATTTAATAAGCTGAATCACGTAATGACAATAAATCAGCTCTTAGCTGCAGTGTTGTGTATACTGTTTTGTGAACATTGCTGAGGAGAGACGTCCATGATTCACTTCATGCGAATCCCAATAAAGTCTCATGACTGTAGCAAGCTCGTGGCTTGAATTTCCATCTCTGGTGCAAGTCAGCCAATTTCCCCACCAAAGTTGGCAAACCATTTATTTATAGATGTTGTAATAGGAGCACAGGGCAGAAGGTTAATGAACTGGTTTGTTGGAGGTCAGAGGTGTCATTGAGTTGAAAATGTCATATAGTGAATCACTGGGGTGTTCAGAACCATCCATTCTTCTGTCACTATTTGTCTATAGATATTCCTTGCCTTCTTCATATTATAAACCGCAGTGAGTGTGGGTGAAATCATAAAGCCCACTAACTAGAAGGGATGTCTATATGCTTTGGTGATTTAATGAATACTCATTGACAAAAAAAACTCACCAAAAAGGAGTTATATATGTAAGTGATTATAATATTACAGCGAAAGGATATGTTTACTGGGGAAGCTGTACAAATGTAAGGAGGCTCTAGTACCCTGTTAGGTCATCTCTAGCCTGGATACAACATGAGATATGATTGGACATGGAGGCACACTGGTTCCGTATGGTATCCTGTGGCACATTTTTCCCACAGATGTTGCAGCTGGGCCTGTAAATCCTGCATACTCATAGGTTGCCGAAGCTGGCATCCCAGCTGGTCCTATAAAAGCACGATTGCCCCCCCTTGTTAAAACATAACTATGGTTTATCACACCTGAGGTCACTGTCTCTAGCCACACCCAGGCCTGATTATTGCCACACCTGTTCTCAATCAGGACATCACTTAAATAGGACCTGCCTGACAAAGTGAAGTACACCAAAAGATCCTTAAAAGCTACACATCATGATCCAAAGAAATTCAGGAACAATTGAGAAAGAGTGTCATTGAGATCTATCTGTCTGGAAAGGGTTATAAAGCCATTTCTAAACCTTTGGGACTCCAGCAAACCACAGTGAGAGCCATTATCCACAAATGGCGAAGACATGGAACAGCGGTGAAGCTTCCCAGGAGTGGCCGGCCGACCAAAATTACCCCAAGAGCGCAGCGACGACTCATCCAAGAGGTTACAAAAGACCCCACAACAACATCCAAAGAACTGCAGGCCTCCCTTGCCTCAGTTAAGGTCAGTGTGTTCATGCCTCCACCATAAGAAAGAGACTGGGCAAAAATGGCCTGCATGGCAGAGTTCCAAGACGAAAAACCACTGCTGGGCAAAAAGAACATTAAAGCTTGTCTCAGTTTTTCCAGAACACATCTTGATGATCCCCAAGACTTTTGGGAAAACATTCTGTGGACTGACGAGACAAAAGCTGAACTCTTTGGAAGGTGTGTGTCCCATTATATCTGGCGTAAAAGTAACACAGCATTTCAGAAAGAGAACATCATAGCAGCAATAAAATATGGGGGTGGTAGTGTGATGGTCTGGGGCTGTTTTGCTGCTTCAGGACCTAGAAGACTTGTTGAGATAAATGGAACTATGAATTCTGCTGTCTACCAAAAAATCGTGAAGGAGAATGTCCGGCCACCTGTTCATGACCTCAAGCTGAAACAAACTTGGGTTCTGCAGCTGGACAATGATCCAAAACACACCAGAAAGTCCAGCTCTGAATGGCTAAAGAAAAACAAAATGAAGGCTTTGGAGTGGCCTGAATCCTATTGAGATGCTGTGGAATGAGCTTAAAAAGGCTGTTCATGTCCAATTCTGCAAAGATGAGTGGCCAGAATTCCTCCACAACGCTGTAAAAGACTCATTGCAAATTATGGCAAACGCTTGGTTGCAGTTGTTGCTGCTAAGGGCGGCCCAACCAGTTATTAGGTTTACGGGGCAATCACTTTTTCCCACAGGACGGTGTAGGTTTGGATTTTTTTCTCCCTTAATAATAAACACCTTCATTTAAAAACTTCAATTTGTGTTTACTTGTGTTGCCTATGACTAATATTTAAATTGGTCTGATGTTCCGAAACACTTAAGTGTGACAAACATGCAAGAAAGAAAGGAAATCAGGAAGGGGCAAACACTTTTTCACACCACTGTATCTAGTAGTAGTGACATGGTGGTATATGGTGCTGTTCTGAGTTTTACTGGCTTCTTAAATACACAGTGGGCACACCTACTTCGTCAAGCAGTTACCAAATTGAGGCTGATAAAGTACTAGACAATGATCAGCACATACTGTGCCTTGAATAAAGTGACCTAAAGTTACGGTACATCTACAAATGTTAGCAACAAGGTTTATGGTTAATAATGTGGAAAGCGTACATTGTACTTAAAAACCCAGAAACACTGATGCACCAGTGCCACACTACCATGTCAGTGTTCTTGAGACTCTGTCACCACATAACATCGGGTTAGTGGTGGTTCTATTGTGGTCCCTTTCCACTGAAGGACTGGGTGGACAAATTTTGCAGAATAATGGACGGTGTCTCCACGGACAGGTGGAGCAAACCCATGCTCATCACTCAACCTTCTTGATCCAGTACCAATCACACTTTTCCACCTGCACTATATACCACAACAATGATCAATATGTCAATGTTCCCAGGTCCCTCGTTGAAGAAGCTACCCGTCAACCCAGCTGACGAGGGTAACAAGAGAGCTGCCTCCCTGCTGTCCAAAACCCTGGAACATTTTGTTTATACACAGCTATCCTTCTTTCTTCAAGAAAATGACCTGCGTGATACCAGGAAGTGTGGTCACAAGGAAGGTCATCTCCTTGCTTTTACCGCAGCTCTTTATAAAGCCAAGGAAAACTTCACAGTCTTCAGTACCTATTCTTATTCTATTCTTCCGCTTCAAGCAAAGATGTGCAAAGCCTATAGGTCCACATTGAGCTAGAATATAAAGATCTGTCCCGAGGGTTCAAGGGGCATTAGGGGTTTGATCATCTCTAGCTTTAAAATCAAATTAAGATGACTTTCTCTCTTTCACCACAAGGTGGAACCTAGGTGCAATCCAGGAATTAAAGCTGTTAAAGGATTTCCAGATGTTGAGACAATCCATTTTATTTGATCAATTTCTATATATTTTCACAGTCGTGCTAAAATCTATTGGAAATCCATTTAGAAGAACAAAGGCTGCTGTAGCAGCAGATTTGCACAGGATGGGGAAATGTGCTGGAAATAATCAAAAGGTTGAAAATACTGGAATATTCCTTCAAAGACAAAGTTAGAGCAGAGAGAAAGTGTGAAAGTCATAAAGTATCAAATGGTAGAATTACTATTAAAAGCCCTTATTAGAAGCCTACAGTGTAAATTACAATAGAATACAAGGCTCAGTGTCAAGATCAATCTGTTTTTCCACATATTGAGAAAGTGATAGTTGAAAAGAAACCCCAGATAAACTATGCTCTAGTTGGATCACTCTCTTTCCCATGAATAACTGTGAGTGGTCAAAGGTCTCGAGTTCTGATCTGCTTGATATAACTTTGCCAGCCAAACAACAACTTACTGACAAACAACAACGAAGAAAGTAAAAGGGTTATACAGAGTTTTATGGTGGTTCAGGTCAGTCACATTTACGTCTAGCCCCGACCTGAATCTGCTGCATTCTTTTTCTCTTAGCTAAAAACAGACCAGGTTTCAGTGTCGAAAAGCTGCAAAACCGTACGTCAGCTCACAGTGCGAGCCTCCAGCTTAGCATACTAAGAAGAAGAAACCAAATAAAGTCCATGTGGCTTCTGTTGCCTCACAGGGTACTGTTTGCGGCCATGTGACCAAAGATGGGGGCAGGGTTCAGTTGGAACTTCTAATCAGACAGTTAAGGAGGATGCAGAAGCAGTGCGAACACAGGCAGTACAGAAGCCCTGAGCTACCAAACATCACAGAGCATCTGAGGGATAGGCTACTGGAAAAGTATGGAGTGAAACCTGCATGACGCAGAGACTGCACCCAGACCATTGTAAGTCTATTTATGATCCACCTGTATCTGTATGAGATGCATTACCGGTTAATTAAAGTCAATAATAGTGAGTTGTATGATCGTACTATCATGTATGAAGTCATATTGTTTATTGCAAATGTCTGTCTTGAATGTTCACTATCCAATACTGGACAAGCCTGCTGCATGGCATTATACAGTACTGTGCAAAAGTCTTAGGCCACTGTCAGACTTTTGTTGTTTTGGCAATGGCCATATATGTATATATGATGATGATTGGACAAACAAATTTCAAACTTAGATTTGTCACTTCGTAATCCTCTTTTCCACTGATCTTCATTCCAATCTTTGTGAGCTTTAGCATATCTTAGCCTTTTCACCCTGTTCCCCTTCTGAAAATGTGGTTTTGTGGCTGCTACCCTTCCAAAAAGACCATTCCTGATCAATCTTCTTCAGCCGGTAGAACTTGGCATTCCGATGAAGCTGCCAGATGCTGCTATTGCTCAGGTGTAAGGGGAGGTCCCACTAAATACCTGCCACTGTAGAATCTGTTTGTTTTTTCAGTTTTCCTTAAATACTGTATACAAATTTCCTGCATTTTCTGGTTGTATTCTAATAAAGAGGGAAATAATTATATTCAGTCATGATACCATTGCCCCTAGACCCTACCCACGTGACCATGACCAGGATAAGTGCAGGAAAAACAAGAAGTAGCATAGTAAAGAACCAAACATATAATGACATTTTTCACATATAAATATGAGGATTATTACAAACAAAGTAGTTTTGAAACCTTCCCCTATCTACTATACTGAAAGAAGTATGGAAATCGTTTACTTGAAACTTTTAACTGGGTCTGTGGCGGCCAGACCAGAAGGTCCAGGGTTCAAATCCCACTGCTGACAAGCTGCAACTGTTGAGGACATGCAAAATTTACACTATAAAGCCAAATATTTTTGGACACCCCAAAATTACATCCAAAAACATGTGTATTAATATGGACTATGTTTCTGTTGCTGCTTTGCTCTTCTGAAAAAGGCTTTCCACTAGATTTTGGAAGATGACTGTGAGGTCAGGAAATGAGGTTCACCAATAAACCCTGGCTCACATTCCAACTCATTTCTAAGATATCTGATTGAGTCACGGTGTGCAAATCGGAAAACCACTTCTTTATAGACTATTTGAAAGTGAAAACGAATGAGTTTATTATTGTGAGTTCAGATGTGTTGCCACTGTTTTCCTACGGAGAGTCCATGCCTGAATGCATCATATTATGAACATGTTAGCAGTGAGTGTGGCTGGAATAATCACTAATCAGAAGGGGTGTCTACATATCGTCAGTGTATAAAGCTATAAATGGCTCCACTGTGAGCTGAAAACCAGGAGTTGCTTGGATCCCAGAGGGTTAATAGGCAACCAGGGGCTTCACTAGCAACGGCTAAAGAATGCACTATGAGGAATTCCTTTCGTGAATTGAATTGAGTAGTGTTACTAGAGCTGAAATTCTTTCCATCTCTCACATCTAGCAGAAGCGTGAGGCCCTTATTCACCATGGAGGAGGGGAATCGTGGACCCTCAGCTCTCGTAGAAAGGACATGTTTGCACTCAAGTGCAAGTGGGCGTCACAGATATGCCTCCATTGGCAATGAACCAACGGAAAACCGAGTTTCCCCCATGAGTGCCAGTGTGATCTCCCCAAAACGTTCTTACGTTGCGGTGGCTGTGCTCTGCTATGTAAACCTGATCAACTACATCGATCGGTACACGATTGCTGGTGAGTGGATGAACACGATAGTCTCGTATTTAGTCCCAATTAAGTCACAAAAGCTGTTTTCTAAGTCACTAAATGTACTGTTTGGATTTCAGGAGTCCTGGCTAGCCTCCAGACCTATTTTGGCATCAGCGACAGCATGTCTGGCTTGCTCCAGACAGGTATCAACCTTACCCATTGTTGTAGAGACCGAACCTTTATTGATTCTGAATTGATGCTGCTGATTACATACATCCTCAACACTCAAGATTGCATATATGACCCAACCTGTAACAGTTTAATTGTGCAAAACAATTGTGCAAAACCTGCACAGGCCTACCTCCTGCAATCACACTTCCTCAAACACTTTCGCAAAGTGACAAAGAATCTATACGAATCACACGAGATAACAGCTAATAGTATGTACTGGACAGTGGACCAGTCCCCTTCTCCCAAGCTGCCTCTGTTGGGTCCTTGAGCAAGGCCCTTAACAAGTGCTTGAATTGTATCAGTTATAAGTCACTCTGGGTAAGAGAATATGCTAAATACAAGCATTTACATTTAAAGGTAAATGAGGAAGAGGAGGAGGAGGAAGAGGAGGATATATAGAGGACAGACCAGCAGGTGGCTACAGCCCCACTTGCTGGGTAGGAAGGAGAAAGCAGGGGGAGTTAAACAAGATGGATGCAAGCTGATGGCTTGCATCATCGTTACATAACCCCCCCCCCCCCAAAAGGCGTGTCTCAGAAGCTCAAAGGACAAAAAAAGAGAAAGCTAGGAAACAGGACAGACCCAGATTACCCAAAGAAAGCAGAACAAAACACGGACGTAAACAGGGCAGGAGGCCAGAAAAGAGGAGGCAAGGACAGGAGACTCAGGATTACAGGGGACAACATGGGGAAGGAAACAGGCCTTATAGGCCACACAGGAACAGTTCTGGTCCATGGTGTTGAACTCTCGTCAGGAGTCCTAAGGGGCCCCGTATGCTCACAATTAATGGACCCATTAGTCCCGGACCAGAAAGTCCTGGTCATTGCAGGAACCACCCGAGGTACTGGATGCAACCTTGGGAAGAGAGGCGGCTTTGTCCTCCACCAGGGGGGTGCGGTCCATGACCTTGCGTCTGTGGAAGCCCCAGGGGTAGCGTTGACCTGGGAAGGGGTCGCCGTCGGGCTGCTGGCGAGCGGGGTTGCCGTCGGGTCGCTGGCTGAGCAGATCGCGGGCGAGTTGCTGGCGAGTGAAGTCCTCGTCACGAACCCGGGTGGGTGGTGGGAGGCCAGAAGGAGGGCACGAATCAAGCTCAGAGGCAGGTGATGCGCTCTGGACCTCCTCCAGGGCGGGCGCACTCTGGACAGCCTCTGGAAGGGCCTCACTGGAGCAGGCAGCCTCTGGAAGGGCCTCACTGGAGCTGGCGGCCTCTGGAAGGGCCTCACTGGAGCGGGAGGCCTCTGGAAGGGCCTCACTGGAGCGGGAGGCCTCTGGAAGGGCCTCACTGGAGCGGGAGGCCTCTGGAAGGGCCTCATTGGAGCAGGCGGCCTTTGGAAGTGAAAATGGTGAGACGGACCATCATCCAGCAATCGCGAGTCCCTGCTTCACTGCTGAGTCCATAGCTCCCAGCACAGCCCCTAAGTCCATGATAAGTTTCTCCAGCCCAGGCTCCTCAGCTATTCACACCGCAAACCCCATCGCCTCACTGGCGGAGCGCACAGATTTCAAAACCCCCTGCAGTATCTCACTGGCTCGCTCTATGGCCAGGTAAGAAGGGGTTAAAAGCCAATGCAGTTGTGCAGGTGTTTCGCTGGGGCTGGAGAGTGTCGAAACTGGCTTGGTCCGGAGAATACCAGAACAGCTGGCGAGAGGGGGATAAAGCACGTGGCTGGCAAGCTGTGACCAGGGCTGGTGGGTAGTGTATGGAGATGCAAGCGTGGTAATAGCAAGCGTGGGCTCAGGCTTTGAGCTAGCGGGTTTGGGCTCCGGCGTTGAGCTAGCAGGCGTCTGCTCCGGCGTCGAGCTAGCAGGCGTGCACTTTGGTGCTGAGCTAGCGGGTGTGGTCCTGCAGCGCCTCTTGGTTGAGCGGGAGAGGCCACAGTTCAGGTTTTGGAGTGTACTGGCCGAACCAGGAGACTCCATCTCAGAGTCCTGAACACATAAGGTTAGGGGAGGGTGGTACTCCCACTTGAGGTGATCCTCCTGGTACTCATCATCTGATGAGTCAGACCACATGCTACGGAGGACTGGGGACACACTTGCTACGTCCTTTAACTGATCTGGTTTACTGGCTCAGAAGGAACAGGGAGGCGGACGTAAGTGCAAGTGACGAAGGTTTATTAACAGTGAACATGGTGAAACATACAAACAAACCACATAGACATAAACTAACAATAATCAGTAACACAACAAACATCTAATACAGGAAACAAGCTAACAAGGCTAAAGCTAATACAAACAATACTAACACACACTAACAAAGCTAAACACCAAACACAGCTTAACCTAGGACAACTAACCAATACTAAGAACACCAAGGAAGAGAGACTAAGACACAAAGGGACAAGACAAGGCAAAGTAGACAAACCAGCATGAAGGACCGCACATGGAGCCAAGGCAAACCAGGGAGTGAGGAAGCCAGACAAAGGAAGTGCACAGGAAGAGGAGTATATATAGAGGACAGACCTGCAGGTGGCTACAGCCCCACCTGCTGGGTAGGAAGGAGAAAGCAGAGGGAGTTAAACAAGATGGATGCAAGCTGAAAGCTACAATAGCAAGTATTTAGTGTGACCTCCCTTTACACTTGGGCAATAGCAGCTTCGTCGGGTTGCCAAGTTGATCCATCGACAGTCAGAAAAAGCTTGATCAGGAATGGTCTGTTTGGAAGGCTAACAAACAAAAAAACATTGTTTAACGGGAAACAGGGTAAAAAGGCTAAGATATGCTAAAGTTCACAAAGACTGGAATGAACATCAGTGGAAAAGAGTATTATGGAGTGATGAATCCAAGTTTGAAATTTTTGGGTCCAGTCATCAACAATGTTTTATATGATCATTATACGACTGCTGAAACAACAATGGTGGCCTAAAACTTTTTCATAGTACTGCAGCTGACTGTATGACTTTATTTAGAAAGGTTTGTGAATCAACTCTGAGGTTCAGCTAGCAAAATGCTCACATATTTACAGTTTTCGTCTGCAGTTTAATGTTCCTGGCACCAGTCTTCGGCTACCTCGGAGACCGATACAATAGGAAGCGGATCATGGTGGGAGGGATGGTTGTGTGGATTATTTCAACACTGAGCAGTTCTTTCATCACCAAAAAGGTACAGTCCATTGTAGGCTGGTTTGTACTTACTTGAGCTGCTGCCAAGTCACTGAAGTCAATGATTTATGTTATTTATGCTATAGTATTTCTGGGTGCTGGTCGTCATGCGGGCGCTGGTTGGCACTGGAGAAGCCAGTTACTGCACCATTGCTCCAACTATTATTGGAGATCTGTTCACTGGCTCCAAGAGGACCCTTATGATTTCCTTCTTTTACATCTTCATCCCTGTTGGGAGGTGAGACATTACACAAAATGAGTGAAAAAAATTCTAAATTATACATACGATGCTGAAGGGCTTTCTCATATGCAAACTACTACTTTTCTATATACTATATACACTCACCGATCACTTTATTAGGTACACCTCCTTTTTCTATACTCAGTAGGGTGGTGGATCATTCTCAGCACTGCAATGACACTGATGTGGTGGTGGTGTGATAGTGTGTGTTGTCCTGGTATGAGTGAATCAGTCACTGCAGTGCTGAGAATGATCCACCACCCAAATAGTATCTGATCTGTTGTGGTCCTGACCATTAGAAAACAGAATAGAACATTAATGACACCTCAAACATACAGTGCTTTACATATTGTTACAGATGTTACAATGTGTGTATTAATGTGTAATTACCCTTTTTCTCCTCATCTAAAGTGGTCTTGGTTACATTCTGGGAGCCACAATTGCTACTGCTACAGGAGACTGGCGGTGGGCACTTAGGGTGAGAAACTTACAGTCAAGCCCTGCTATCTGAATGTACTTTGTTCCCGGTTTGTCTCTATTCTACACTTTGGCTACTTTTGATTATGGCAGCATAATATTGTGGTTCAGGAGCCTGCCTGCCTGTTCTCTGTGGATTGGTTAGGCCTTCACTTTTGCTACCGGGTGTAAGCGCGCACTCTCTACTGTCTCAAAAATGTTATGTTATCTCATAATTAAACAGTAAACAAAACAAAAGTGGAGCATAAGAAGCCACCAGATCATCAGATTTTCCTAAAAATAGCTAAAGAGAACCCAGTTAAACAAATGAGACACAAATATTATACTTGGTCATTTATTTATTGAGGAAAATGATCCAATATTACATATGGGTGAGTGGCAAAAGTATGTGAGCCTTTGCTTTCAGTATCTGGTGTGACCCCTCTGTGCAGCAATAACTGCAACTAAACGTTTCCTGTAACTGTTGATCAGTTCTGCACACCGGCTTGGAGGAATTTTAGCCCATTCCTCCGTACAGAACAGCTTCAGCTCTGGGATGTTGGTGGGTTTCCTCACATTAGCTGCTCGCTTCACGTCCTTCCACAACATTTCCATTTCATTAAGGTCAGGACTTTGACTTGGCCATTCCAAAACATGAACAGGGTGCTCACTCACACCTGATTGGCATCCCATTGATTGAAACACCTGACTAATTTCACCTTCAAATTAACTGCTAATCATAGAGGGTCACATACTTTTGCCACTCACTAATATGTAATATTGGATAACTTTCCTCAATAAATAAATGACAAGTATAATATTTTTGTCTCATTTGTGTAACTGGGTTCTCTTTATCTACTTTTAGGACTGGTGTGAAAATCTGATGATGTTTTAGGTCATGTCTATGCAGAAATATAGAAACTTCTAAAGGGTTCACAAACTTTCAAGCACCACTGTAGTGGTGTAGGGTTGCAACGAGTATATATTTTGTGTTTATTAATTTATTCGCCAATCAAGGACGCTTCCGCCTCTAAAGATGGTGGCTACGTATTTGCTCACTTCATTAGCTACACCCTGCAATGCAAAAACAGCCCCGTTTAAGATGATGTAATTGTCGTAAGCAGGTAAGAACAGCTGTTTCTTGGTAACCTTTCCAGTGTGCCATGTTTATTTATTTATTGTGCATCTGTATTAGGCCAAAGTTAATGCAGCCAAACAGTTAGTGTTTAGGCTACTTGGTTTTGTGTGTGTGCATGTGTGTGCGGGTCAGGTTTGTTCACCATTATGAAGACCAAATTTCCCCACAATGATAGAACAAGGTGACATTTTTTACCTAGTGAGGATATTTTGCTGTGCCTCATAAGGGAATTTTTTTTTTTTTTCAAAAAGCAGAAGAGCCAAAATATAGTTTAGGTTATTGAGGTTGAAGTTAGTATTAAGTGTAATTGTAGGTGCAGTATTAATTAAAACAAAGATGCTAACACTAACAGGAAAGCAACACAGAGGCCAATCTAATGCAATTCTACAAGACACAGAGCAAGACAGGAAACAAGACCAAGAACCCACAAACTGTACGGAGAGCAAAGAGAGAAGTCAGG
Source organism: Ancistrus triradiatus (assembly GCA_025084515.1). Classification (NCBI taxonomy): domain Eukaryota; kingdom Metazoa; phylum Chordata; class Actinopteri; order Siluriformes; family Loricariidae; genus Ancistrus; species Ancistrus triradiatus. Next base: position 54,518 of record JAJAGP010001248.1, read on the forward strand.
AACCAAGAAACCAAGGGTGTGTGATGAGACCAGAAAAGGAAGTAAACAAAAAGGGGAGTATTTACATGAAAGGCACAGCAAGTAGCAACAGGTCCACATGTTATGGGAAGAGAAAAGGGTCAGAGGACAACCATGCAGCATGGTATGGCCACGCCTTGGTTTTTTTGGTCTTCAAGTAGCTGTTGCAATGCTCCTAGGTGTGATTTTGCTCATTATCCTGCTGTATGAATCCTTCTCAACAAAGATCCAAACAAGCAATCTCACTAGTGCTCTTAGACTTTTGGCTCCAGCTGTACATTATAGCAGGAACTCTAATGTAAGTTCTGATAGCAGGGTTCGACTATATTACAAATATGACCTTAAGTGGGTGAATTTGGTAGCACATTAAGGTACATTCATATAATACACACACCACATATCTTTGTAAATCCTGCTGTAGCTGAACCCAATCCTGGGTGCATTAGGGCTGCTGCTGATTCTGCTCTTGATCCCTAACCCTCCGCGAGGAGCTGCGGAAACTCATGGGACTGCGTGCCTGGAGCGTACCTCTTACTGGGAGGACATCAAGTATCTTCTCAAAAAGTGGGTATACCTAAAGACCTATGGTGTGAGCGGTTACATGATGAGGGAGATGGTGGGGACAGTCATTGAGAACTTGGGTACATTGATGAGGATAGTATTTTGAAACTAGGGCAGAAATGGAGACAGTTGTCATAGGAACTGGGATGTGGACAGCCTTCATAAGAACTGAGAGTGAGCATGGAGATAGTCTTTATAAAACTTGGATGGGGCTAGTCTTCATGGGAACTGGGACCAGGGATGGGAACGGTCTTCATAAAAACTATGGTGCAGACTATCTTCATGGGAACTGGAATATGGACAGGCACTATAGGGACTGGGAATTGGAAAGGAGACAGTCTTCATGGGAACCAGGATGGAGACAGTTTTCATAAGACCTGAGATTGGGGATGGAGACAGTCCTTATGGGGGCAGGGATGGGGCTAGCCTTCATGAAAAATAGGAGCTGGGAAGTGGAATGGGGTCCGGCTTCATGGGAAGTGGGAAGTGGAATGGGGGCAATATTTGGGAACTGGGATGTAGGATGGCGACAGTCTTCATGGTAATTGGGATGTGGAATGGGCACAGTATTTCTGGGAACTGGAAGCTGGGATGAGGACAGTCTTCATGGGAACTGGGAAGTGAGACAGAGATAATATTTATGGGGCCAGGGAGCTGGGATTGGGACAGTCTTTACTGGAATTGGAAAGTGGAATGGACACAGTATTTCTGGGAACTGGGAGCTGGGATGGGGACCGTCTTCATGGGAACTGGGAAGCTGGATGGTGACAGTTTTTATAGGAACAGGGCAGTGAGATAGAAACAGGCTTTATGGGAACTGGGAAGGGGACAGTCCATTTAGTCCATTACCTCCAGCTGAATGTGTGTGTGTGTGTGTTTCTCTAGCCGGAGCTTCATGTGGTCCTCTTTTGGAGTAACTGCTATGGCTTTTGTTACTGGAGCTTTGGCCTTCTGGACACCTATGTTCCTGTCACGTGCTCAAGTCGTTCAGGGCCTCAGGCCACCATGTTCTAAAGAACCGTGTGATCCTTCAGTCAGGTACATACGGCTTTCACCATTAAAGCTATACAAAAAGGATTACACAAATCAAATCAGGGATACAATCATCTAAATCATGCTAAACGGCTAAACGTTTTGTCTGTTAGCTACGGTAGCTAAACTTGCAAACCTATGTTGCTCACTATGCAAACCTATGAAAGCAATCTTTAGACACCACAGTTATCATTTTTGGGAAAACTAACCCTTCAATAAATTTGAAACAGTCATTTTGGTAGTATCAACCTTTATGGACTCTCTACTTATGAAGTTGATGATAGGTACAGATATTGATTTTTTTTTTTTTTTTACAGTGTAACTCTGTTTGAAAATGCCGATAGTTGATGTTTTCAGTTGAATCCAAGTCCTTTATTCTGTTTTTTATCTTCAGTTACATCTTTGGGGCGATCACGGTCGTGTCAGGGATTGCTGGAGTTTTCTTAGGGTGCACTATATCCAGGAAGCTGGGGAAGAAGGTGGCCAATGTTGACCCACTCATCTGCGCCGTGGGCATGCTCAGCTCTTCACCGTGCTTGTTCATTGCCCTTGTCCTGGCATCCACCAACATTCCTGCTACATATGTATGCCTCTTTTTACTTAACATTGCAGCTTGTTGGATTAGCTCTTTTTGGACAAGTTGTAGGTTCTTGTTGAAACTGACTACACTGCTGTACATTAGACCCAAGCTTGACTTTCCATTCCATGGCTTGTCTTTTCATTCAGACTTTCATAGGTATTGGAGAGGTCCTACTTTCTTTGAACTGGGCCATTATAGCTGACATCCTTCTGGTAGGAGTTGAAGCATCTTTGGAGTTTAGCAATACTCTGACTATTATTATTAAACATTTCTTTTTTTTCCTGCACATTTTAGTATGTGGTCATACCAACGCGAAGGGCATCAGCCGAGGCCTTACAAATCATTATGTGCCACCTGTTTGGTGATGCTGGAAGTCCATACCTTATTGGCATAGTAAGCATCCAATGCAAATATACACAGTACGTACATATGATGAGGCCAAACAGGGAACATGTATGAATTTAAAATGTTTCTCTCGGTCTTTTTCCCTTACAGATCTCAGATGCTGTCAGTAAGATGAAATCTAACTCTCCTGACTGGAAGTTCAGGAGCCTGGAGTACAGCATCATCATTTGCCCCTTCGTTGGTGTTCTGGGAGGATTCTTCTTCCTCCGGGCTGCCCTCTATATTACAGCGGACAGGAAGGCTGCAGAGATTCTGATGAAAGCCAACACCAGAATGCCTGACCCAGGTGTGACATTCAGTTCAGTTCAACACAATAAGCTAAAAGATTAAAAGCACCCACCCATATATCTAGATATCTTCTGGGAAGGCTTTCCACTAGGTCTTGGGACAGAACTGCATGGATTGATTTATTTCTATAGTTCTTTTTACAATGGAGTATTGTCTCAAAGCAGCTTTACAATTTTATATTATCTAGGCCCAAATCCCTAACTGAGCAAGCCTAGAGTGACAATGGCAAGGCAAACAACCTACACTTTATAAGGAAGAAACCTTAGGAGGACCAAGTCTCAAAAAGGGACCCAACCTCCTTGGGTGGAGCGTAAGCACACATATTTAGCAAATAAAATATAACTGAGAAAATATATCTAAAGAAAGTATAATTATTAAAATATATAGACTATGATAAATGAAACAGAATACAATATTATGAAGAGTACAATGAATAGTGTATATAGTGTACAATAGTGTGTAGTATGGTTTACGATATTTCACCTTTACAATAGAAACACTTTTATACACAGGCAAATACAACGGCCAAAAAAAAAGTCACACACTAGTATTTCGTCAGGCCGATTTTAGCTTTGCTTAGGGCACGCATTCGCTGTGGCATCGTTTCCACAAGCTTCTGCAATGTCTCGACATTTATTTCTGTCCAGAGTTGCATTCATTCCCCCCCCAACGAACTAGGTATGTGATCACCTGTGGCTGGGATCGAACCAGGGATCTCAGGGTTACTTGGTGTCTGATGTGCCACTGTGCCACTTCACTGACTGCTCATAAGCTTAATTATGAAAGCTTTGCTGTTGAAAAATGATGGAATTACAACAAAAGTGTGCAGATAACCACGGACATGCTACTAGGTAAAATGAAGTACGACTGTTTGATTTCCTTCCACACAATTCTTGACAATGCTATCATTGTGTGTGTTTCAGGACAGACTCAGGACCAAGCTGAACTCACTGCGTAGTCAACATGACACTGGAAATACAAACTTGACGATGTATTTATTTTTATTTCAGTTTCAAGTACTCACACTTTCTTTGTGTGATACACCTGCTCATATGCATACGTTTTAATCTACCATTACATTCAATATACCATTGTTTTAGAAATGGTATAATGACCAAATATAATTATTTCCCGGTCGCTTTATTTGAATACAACCAGAAAATACCGGAAATTTGTATGCAACATTAAAAACAGAAAAGAAAAAACAACTTGGGTCCTTCGTCAAGACCACTGCTAAAACAACATATCTAATGGTGGCCTAAGACTTTTGCACAGTATTGCATATACTTCACATTCCATAAAGGTATATACACGTTACCATGCCATTACTGCATGTACAGTTATGTTTATAGTACTCTCTGGACCCACTGTATTTATTCCAGCTCTTTCATCTGAAGCAATCTCAGCACTGCTGCTGTTAGCATTTTTGAAAAGAACGCATTTGCTAAACTGTCTTTACTGTCTTTACTTTAACTGTTAGTAAAATAGATGTTTTGGGAAAATACAGTGTGTCTGTGATTTCCACCACGTTTCCACACGTTCCAGAATGGGCAATTTAAAATAGGCAAGGCAGTTAATTACAAATTAAATGCCTGTGTCAGCTATAAAATAGATCAAGAGGCAACATGAGGCAACTTGCCAGAGACATGCAGCATAATGTGAACTGAGCTGAACAATAGGAGAAAGTAATATGGTCTATAACACCATATTTTCCATATTCCAGTACGCACAACATCTGTTACCAGATATTATGTAACGCTGTGGGCAGCGTCTCTTGGAAATCATCAGTGAATTAGAGCAGTTGACATTAGTCAAATGTTAGTCAAAAAGGTTTTTCAGACGCCTTAAAGGTCCTGTTTCATACTTACATTCAACTGTCACTTTAATAAGTACACCTCCTTGTTTCAACGCTCTTTTAATTTTATCAGTTGGACTTAGCACAGTATTTAAGTTGAGAGGTGACCATGGGAAAAAGAGAGTTGACACAATCAAAGTGAGCCAGTTTAGAAACATACAATGGCTACTATGTGGAATATGTATGCTGGCTAGAAGTCTGATTACATACAGCCTGTGAAGGTCATATTACTTTATTGCCAGTGCATAGAACAGAGCATGGGAATTCAACCCTTGTTTTCAGACCCGCCATGAGCATAGCCTGCTAGCTCTAACAACTAGCTAGCTAGCTTAAGAGCTTCATAATATTCTGACAGCTTGCTAACACTGATGTTCGTTGTATCCTCTTTGTGTTTCCTGCCAGCAGAATTTAGAAGTAGTGCCTGCCAAGTCTTACAACAATCACTTCTGTGATTATGTGGCAGTAGTTGCAGTTCACAATGTGTAACTTTTATCTTGCGCAGAAAGGTCTCATGATTAATATTAGCAAAATGAATTAATGTTGAACTGCAAGACATCTTGGCCTTGCAATCGAGGAGTTGTGTATAACTTGGAAATCGCTGGGTTTGCAGCAAAACAGCAATCATTCAGTTTCACGAGTCAGGCATTTTTTTCGTGGAACATACAGTGGGGCAAAAAAGTATTTAGTCAGCCACTGATTGTGCCCAAGTTCTCCGACTTAGAAAGATGAGAGAGGTCTGTAATTTTCATCATAGGTACACTTCAACTATGAGAGACAACATGAGAAAAGAAATTTCTCATTTGGTCAGCCAAGAAACAAAACAAGCAAAATTTTTGGCTCTCTCTCAGACCTGGTAGCTCTTCTGTCCTCCCCTCATTACATGTATTAATGGCACCTGTTTGACCTCAATATCTGTATATACGACACCTGTCCACAGCCTCAAACAGTCAGACTCCAAACTCAACGCAACCATGGTCAAGACCAAAGAGCTGTCGAAGTGACACAGGAAGAAGACTGTAGACCTGCACCAGGCTGGGGGAGAGTGAATCTACAATAGGTAAGCAGGTTAGTGTGAATTAAATCAAACTGTGGGAGCAATTGTAAAGAAAATGGAAGACATACAAAGACCATTGATAATCTCCCTTGATCTGGGGCTCCACACAAGATCTCATCCCATGGGGTTTCAAAATGATCATGAGAACGGTGAGCAAAAAATCCCAGAACTACACGGAAGGGACTGATGAATGAGCTGCAGAGAGCTGGACCAGAGTAACAAAGGCTACCATCAGTAACACACTACGCCGAGAGGGACCTCAAGTCCTGCAAGTGCAGGCGTTTTACGTTTTTTGTGCCCCCCTGCTTAAGCCTTTACAGACCTTTCTCATCTTTCTAAGTAGGAGAACTTGCACAATCAGTGGCGGGACTAAATACTTTTTTTTGCCTCACTGTACGTCCCTAGATGGGAGAATGGTATTAGCTGAACCCGGGAAGAAATGGCAAATAGTCAGACAAGTGTTTCAAGACTAGTCAAGACCCCAAATAAAAATTTGCCTGAGTTGCATGACAGAAACAGTTGATGTATTGTCTTGAGACTCGGCATAAAATACACCACTCTAAATGTAGCTTGTGTACTTTTTTTTGACAAGAGCCGCGCTCCCAATCCCCCCCCCCCCACACCCACCTTCTTTATAAACAAAGTACATGCTTGTGTACCAAACAATATCATTTCCATTGCACTGTGTGTAGTAAGAGGATCTTGTTTAGATGGAAACTCTTTGGTGGCTAAGACTGGCTGGAATCACATCCTGTGAGCTAAAACACTTCCTGAAACGAATTGTTTAACTTTTAATCGCGAAATATGATCAAAAATATTATTATTGGATTTTTCTAGGAGCGCTACGTATTGGCGACGTTTCGCCACAAGATGGCTCTGTATTATCACTTTGAATTCCACAGTACACACTAAATAGGCTTTAGGCGGGAAAAACCCCAGCAGTTCTTCAGTCTCTGATAATAAACAAATCCAGACGGTTCTTAGTTCAATAATAAAATTATTGTTTAACCTTTTCTGAATCTTTATTATTTCACCTAATGGCTCTGTTTAATGGCTTTTTAATGTTTTTTGTGCTATGACTGGTCCTGGCATATTAGCTCACCTGATAACGCTAATGGAGAGTGTGTTCTCAGATTAGTGATGACACTTTACACATTACGCATTTAACAAAGATGTCAAGGTGTATCACGAAGGAACAAAAATCTCAGGAGCCTCCTACCAATAGACACATGTTGGTGAACACCATACTCACCAAACCAGCTTGTGACCAGCAAACAAAACACAACACACACTGGTCTTTTTAACTCTGCTTTTAAACTCAGTTAATACAACCTGTTGAAGGATCAACCTTTAACGAATTCTGCAACTGTTAATGCATAAACCCCCCTCTTTGAGTGAGGGCTGGTTCTTGAATAGAATGGCTGATTGTTGTTTGAGAGCCTCAACTCAACTAGTGTCACTACTTTTGTCAGACACTTACCATAACAGGGAAAAGTACATTTAAGGTCTCTGGAGTAGTGATGCAATGTGTTGACCCTGTTGTTTTTGCAAACTCACACTGTATAATTTAACTAAAAAAATTGAAGTGATATTATTCTTCTGTATGTGCTGGCTGAAGAAAATCCAACTAACAAAACTTGAATTTGCCTCCAGCTGACTCCAATGTGAATGAACTGATTTGCAGGCATCTGCAGTTTCACAGATTCTCAGTCTCTCTCCCCCACAAACATGTTGGAGGCGCTGTTCGCGTCTCGTTCACTTACGTATACAAACTCTTTTTCATGTCACTATTCCCTAAAGTAAAACACCTATTTACATAGCATTTTCACACGGGATGAGGTATTACAAGTAATCTAGATATTTAAAGTATACAAGAGGATGTGTGTAGGTTATATGCAAATGTTACACCATTTATATGAAGAATTTGAACACCGGGCAACCCAAAACACTGCCAGCAGGTGCTCACCAATTATGACCAAGAAACACTCCACAATCCTTGCTTGCTTAGGAGTTGCTTTGCTTGGCCATAACAATTTGGCCCTTGCGAAAGTTGCTCACCAGGTTCTTAGATCTGTCCATTTTTGGGCCTGTGGGACTGTGGTAGCCTAGCGGTTAAGATACTGAACTATGGATCAGAAGATCCAGGGTTCAAATCCCCACCTCTGCCCAAGCTGCCACTGTTGGCTCCTTGAGCAAGGCCCTTTAACAATTTAAATATTAGTCAAAGACAAAACAAACAAACACAAAATTCAGGCAGTTTTTAAATGAAGGTGCTTATTATTAAGGGAGAGAAAAAATCCAAATCTACATGGCCTGTGTGAAAAAGTGATTGCCCCTTAAAGTAATAACCGGTTGGGCCACACCTTAGCAGCAACAACTGCAAACCAAGCGTTTGCCATAACTTGCAATGAGTCTTTTTACAGCATTGTGGAGGAATTCTGGCCACTAATCTGTGCCACCAGAATTGTTGTAATTCAGCCACACTGGAGGGTTTTCCAGCATGAACGGCCTTTTTAAGCTCATGCCACAGCATCTCAATAGGATTCAGCTCAGGACTTTGACTAGGCCACTCCAAAGTCTTCATTTTGTTTTTCTTCAGCCATTCAGAGATGGACTTGCTGCTGTGTTTTGGATTCAATTGTCCTGCTGCAGAACACCAAGTTCGTTTCAGCTGAGGTCACCAAACAGATGGCCGGACATTCTCCTCAGGATTTTTTGGCAGACAGCAGAATCTCATAGTTCCATTGATCACAGCAAGTCTTCTAGGTCCTGAAGCAGCAAAACGGCCCCAGACCATCACACTACCAGCCCACCATATTTTACTGCTGCTATAATGTTCTTTTTCTGAAATGCTGGTGCGACTTTTACACCAGATGTACTGGGACACACACCTTCCATAGAGTTAACCTTTAGGTCTCGTCAGTCCACAGATGTTTTCCCAAAAAGTCTTGGGGATCATCAACGATGTGTTCTGGAAAAACACTGAGACAAGCTTTAATGTTCTTTTTGCCTCCAGCAGTGGCTTTCCTCTTGGAACTTGTTCCATGCAGGCCATTTTGCCCAGTCTCTTCTGTATGGTGGAGGCATGAACACTGACCTTAACTGAGGCAAGTGAGACCTGCAGTTCTTTGGATGTTATTGTGGGGTCTTTTGTGACCTCTTGGATGAGTCGTCGCTGCGCTCTTGGGTTTTAATTTTGGTCGGGCCGGCCACTCCTGGGAAGGTTCACCCACTGTTCCACATCTTCGCCATTTGTGGATAATGGCTCTCAATCACTTTTTCACACAGGGCCATGTAGGTTTGGATTTTTTTCTCCCTTAATAATAAACAACTTCATTTAAAAACTGCATTTTGTGTTTACTTGTGTTGTCTTTGACTAATATTTAAATTGATTTGATGTTCCGAAACACTTAAGTGTGACAAACATACAAAAAAATAGGAAATCAGGAAGGGGGCAAACACTTATTCACCACTGTATATTCTAGACCCCGGCATGGGCAGTTAACATTATATAACACTATAATGAACATTTTTTGTCTGATTTGAGTCATCATACTTCAGCTCACCAGTGTGTGGATTTTCCCCATGCTGATGAATGACTCGTATTCTCATGTTCATTAGTCAGTAAGAAAACCAAGTCACGGATGATTGTATGATGCCCCCAATCTCCCACTCTGATAGTTATCATGTCATAGGGGGAAAAGGGGTAAAACTGTATGACTGGTTGTTTTCTTGACACTATATCCTAATGGTCTACAAGATGGCATCTTTTTAGACCGAAGTTAACTTGTGGGACCCCTGCTGAGATACTCCCTTACTTCATTCCAATAATGCTTAGTCAGTTGGACTGAAACAATTTAAGGAATAGGGAAAATGTTGGTGTGCATGCAATTTGTTTAAACTTAGCCACTGGGCAGGCTTTATGGACAAACCACATTCTGTCAGTCACCTAACCAAGCCTGGAGCCAGCTGCCCCCAAAAATGCACACAGACAGGAATTAACGGGTCATGCCTGTCATCGCATGTATCAGAGGGCTTCTGCGGAGTTCTGTGGAGGATATTATTGGAATTTAGGATTAACTTTTAGGCCAAACCCACATCAAAAGACACAGTTAGCATTGTTTTATACATAATAATTTAACACCTGGCACCGATGCTGTTTTGCCTCAATAACATGAAAGAACCAGTTTTTTTTCTTTATGTAACACACTGCTTCATTGTCCTAGCCTTTTTGTTCCATGTTAAGGCGTTATTGCTTGATAAAAGGTCAAGGTCGTCTGACCAGAGTCACTTGTTTGTTTGCGTTTCTCTGGAATGCACTTCCACATTTCCTTCGCATTCGCCGTGTTGTTCAGATCATACAAGAAGAATTTTCCAAATGTTCACGGCTACAAACTCCATGAGTAAAGAGGTAACTATGTGCCATTGTGCACAACCACACACATGTAAAAGCGTTCAGGCCGACATTCCAGTCGCGTAAGAGTTTGACCTGTAATCAGGACACAATAGGCATTGTGTGCCCTCGTGCTGTCTGAGGACTTTATCTGCACCGTTATGCGTTTCCCTCCCGGACCCGGCAGGAAGCTGTCACAATGGCTAATAAATTCCAAGTGCCGATCAATGAAGAGGAGAGAGGCAAGCCAAGGGAGGAGAGAGGACATGGTGAATGTTTACGTAGAAATAGTGTGAATTCCACATACCTCACAGAGAGAGATGTTCAAAAAACACACACAAACACTATGGGACCTGGGCAGGGACCAAAACATGAACATAAAACATATGACACGTCTGTAGCATTTAGAGCTAATTAGATAGCAGTAGTCCTCGTAGATTTAGCAGCATTTATGGCTAATTGTGTAGCCGTAGTTAATGTCGTTTTTGGATAATTAGGTGACAGTAATAGTAACAATTTTAGCAGTATTCATGACTAATTAACAGTTTTAGTAGTATTTAGTGCTAATTAGCTCCAGTCTTAAATGTTCAGTAGTATGTAAGGGTAATTAGCAGCATTTAGGGCTAAGTTGATAGCAATAGCTTCAGTAATGTAGATCTAGCTTATAGAGAGGGATTACAAAATAGCACCAGTCTTAATAAAGTATTTAGAGCTATCCAGATGTCCAGCTGTAACAGTTTTAGTATTATCTAGGGCCAAGGACGGATTAAGGATAGTCAGGGCCCCTGGGCAAATAGTTGCACCCTGCACGCCCCACCTACAAAAACATAAATAAATGAATACATTAAACAACCTGTCAATAACTAACCCTAACACAAGAATCTATTTTATATAAGTTTCTTTCTACTCTTCCTTCTTGTAGTCATCCACTAATTCATCAAAATTAAGCTGCCTGACCAAATCTGATTCAATGGCCATGAAGTGACAATGAGTTCAGTATTTAAAGCTAATTAGACAGCAGCAGTCTTAATATTTTTACAGTATTTCAGGATACTTAGATAACACTAGCCTCAATAACTGTAACAGTATTTAAGGCTGTTATGATTGCAATACTTTTTGTTTTGGTAATGGCTGTAGATGTATTTTGAGTTTAGCACAAATGCCCTGCTGAAAGTATTAAAATCAAACCTAATAATAAAAAAAATCTTGTATTAAGCATCTTTGTAGCCTACGTCTGGCCGGATGAACGTCAGACGGGCCTCCGTGGTACTGTCATTATCAATGTCCCCTCTCTGTTGGGAGGAAGCAGCCACTCCTGCTGTTATCTGCCCTCAGCTGTGGTGGGACGTGACATCACCCGTTGCTAACAGAGGGACCTGCAGGCACACGCTAAGCGTATGACATCATGCTGCTCTTCTATTTAGATAGACAGAGGGCATCAGTGGCAGCATGCCAATGCCAGTTTCAGTTGGATCTATATATACTGCTTTGGCTTGAGGGATACACGTGGGTTAAAAGGCCACAGAGGAGGGAGTGGAGAGGCAGAGGGTATCATCTGACACCTACATTTAATCAAATATAGAATTGTGCAAATAAAAATACCGCCAGAGGTTCAGCCAGTCATAATTAAACTAGTTTCCTACAATGAGCGCGACAACACCTATAACACCTTTAACATTTTCCTACATTCATTCTAAATAGCAGCAGCATTCCTGAATGAGCAGGGATCACACCTCTCCCCTTTAAGCCTGTAATAATGTATGCAGTGTGATGTTGTGCCCATAGCCACATCTGAAGACATATGTTATTTTCTCTCTCACTGCATTTCACTGCATACTGTGTTGGTTAGACCTGTGCTAATCAACCTGTAGAGCTACTGATGCACCTGCCAAGATTTAGTACCAGTCTAGTAGGCTGCATCTTAATACGTGGATACAAAAGAAAGAGTTTGGTTACACCTTGTCTGCAAATGTCGGCAAATGAATAGTCATTGTGAGTGATCTTCTGGACTTAGGCACTGACATTTTGGGACAATTAAGGGAAATGGGATTTCTATGGACCATCAGATATTATTACTGATGTTCATTGTATCTATAGATTAATTATTTGATCAAATTGGTTTAAAATCAGAGTTGAAAACATTTGAAATCGACATGTTTTATATGTACTGCATATCTGGCTGCATATAAACTATATGGACAAAAGTTTGTGGACATCCAAAAAATATTAGTATCTTTGCTGCTACAACAGCCTTTGTTCTTCTAACAGGGCTTTCCACTAGATTTTGGAACATGACTGTGAGGTTAGAGGTTCTCTATGGACTGTGTTTAAGGACAGCAGGGCAGAAAGGTGATGAACTGACTTGGAAGAGGAAGAGGAAACCTATAAATATGTCATATAGAGATTCACTGGGGTATAACCCATTCTACTGCCACTGTTTGCCTATGGAGAATCCAGAAATGTCCGCTTTATATTATGAATGTGTTACAAGTGAGTGCTGTTGAAATAGCAGAGCTCACTATTTAAGAGGGGTGTCCACAAACTTTTGTCTACAGAAGTATATTACAATATATATAGTAGTATATTACAATATTTTTTTCTATATATTGTATTTAGGAAAAGTACAGCCAGTTTTCATATTGTGTTGTAAATACTGCATTAAAATGTTTTTCCTCTTTTACCAGGGAGACTCACATTATTATTTTTTATATTATATTTTTTAAGTATATTCAAAGTCTGATTTTTCAAAGTCTAAGATTCTTCCAAATCTGAAAACTATCCTGTTTTGTAAAATACATGAAGTTGAGGGTATCTTGGTTATATATCATGTTTACATACCATTGTGGGGACCATTATTTGCTTTGTGGGGACATTTGTTGGTCCCCATGGGGAAACTGTTTTTTGTTTTTGTTTTACAGAAATAGCAACTTTATTTGAAAAATCAAAGGAGTCAAAAGATGTACATTAGGTTACTGAGGTTAAGGTTAAAGTTAAGGTTAGGGTTAGATGTAGGTGTAGCATTAATTAGCTACAATCATCGTTATGTCGATGGACAGTCCCCACCAGGATAGTGAGACAAATGTGTGTGTGCACATGACCTCTGATTGATTGGTGCCCTGTCTAGGATTGGTTCCTTGCTGCCACTTATGCCCTTGCTCCTGAATTGGATCAAGAGGAAATTCAAAATTAATAAATGTTCAATCAACGAATGTAAATCATGACTGAGGAAATTAACCATATATTTAACCAATTACTATTTATTTTTTGTTTCATTAATTTGATTCTTCCCCTCTTCAGTGGCTAACAAACTGCACTGCAAATGCTGAAGCAATGGAACAACCCTTAAGACAGTAATTAAGATAGAGGATCAAAGACAAACCAAACCCCAGGCCTCGTCCACAACCAGTTTCTGGAGTGCACGTAACCCCATATACTGGAGCCCGGCCTGGTTGCATAGACCTCTTGGATCCTTCTCTTGGTTCCTTCTCTGTGGTAGCTATGGACTGGAAATGCAGGCAAACTGACACAGAGGGGTAATGACACAGATCCCAGTGGCTAAAGCTACTCTCTATCATAGAGCAACTCTAAGATCTGATTATATTAAGAAAGCACTTGGAGAAGTATGCACACTTTGGTCAGATGGCTGGTGATTGCTTAAGTCACAGTTTCTCTGCTATATCTGTATCTGAAGATTGAATACAGGAGGAATTCCAATAATTTTCCATCCATAATCTCTGTTTTTTTCAGAACAGTGGGACTATTTGTTTAGAGGTTTACCCAACGGTGCAGTAGATTTTTGCAGTGGTGAAGTGACAAGCAAAGGCTGAATATTGCAAAATCTAAAGCTTGTTCAAGGACTGCTTATGTTTTACACCGATCTGCATTCTGTACACTCAAACACACTTTTCTGTAGGAGTTTTTTAATCACTTGGACTTAAAATGAGCTAAAGGTAAACTCCCAACCTATAAAACCCAACTCTCCCAGATAGAAAGAGTGAAGTCCTGAAAGATAATACATAATAAATCATCTTCATTGGTACCTGGGACTCTAGACTTGAAATCTATGTTCCTGATTTGCAAAGTTAAGTCAAGTCACCTTTACTTCTATAGCATGTTTAAAAGACAAGGATCAGCACAATAAAATCAATTAAGAAATACCAGTTAAAATTGCACAATACATTCTACAAAAGGTAGCATGCAATATATAAAACAAATAAAATACCTAAAAGTAAGACAAGAAGGAAGAGCTATGATTTTAAATTGGACTTAAAGATATCTAGTTTGGGCGATTCCTTTATGAAAAGCAGAAGACTATTCCAGAGCCTTGGGGCAGTTACAGAAAAAGCCAGACCACCTTTCAATCTAATACGAGAGCGAGGAATGGCTAAAAGCAATTGGAGGATTGGGCGTAAGGCTCGTTTGGTGGAATGGAAACAGAAGAGGTCAGAGATATAACTCAGAGCTAGGCTATGCAAGCGTTAAAAACATTTTAGACTTAACACAATACTTTACTGGTAGCCAGTGAATTGCTGCAAGTACAGGAAATGCTTTCCCTCTTCTTGGTACCAGTCAGGAGCCTCGCGGCAGCATTTTGTAACCATGACAAGGTCGACTGGCAGATTCCCAAGTATAGCAAATTGTAGTAATCAGTACAAGAAGAGTTAAAAGCATGAACAAGTTTTTAAAAGGCAGGTTTTGCTATGGTCCTGAGCTGAAAGAACCTACCTCTCACAACCATGTTTATCTGCTGCTCGAGGTTAAGAGCAGTGCCAAAGATAAAACCCAGGGTTTTTACATGGTTAATGTAGATTAGACAACAATGGCCCCAGTTCATTAACTAGTAAAGCAGATAAATGTTTGTACTATTGGGATATACCAGTCCAAGTGATGCCGTTGCCATCTGTGGTGGGTCTGGCAGACAAAACAGAGGGATGGCAAACAAAACAGGACAGTTAATTATCTGCCTAAGAATCTTTTGGGAAAAGGTTTGATTCCTGCGTTAGCATAAGCACTCCCACACTGGTAGCTGCCATGCATCAGCACGTCTGGAAGAATGGCTAAACTGTAAGAAGAGCCAAAGCCTAAGGTTGCCAGGTTGATGATTTCTGCAAGGTCTTCCCACCGCATCCCAAATAAGCCACAATTTAATGGAAAGAAACGACCACATTTTCACTCTTGACCAGATATTAGTCGGGTAATGGACCATCATCACAGCAATGAGTCCAATATGAAAGACATGGTAGAGTGTGTTGTGCTGGTGAATGTATCATGTACAGCAGCTTGATTTTTTTTAACGCAGTGTACATGTACTGGCCACATTACATATCCAAGAACTATGCACTATAGGTAAATGGATACCGATGGAAACTATAGGCTACACAAAGTAACTATCTATCTATCACAAAGGGTCCCTTTATGGTGGCTGTACACTTTAAATGCGCCGCTTAATGACTGAATTCCCTTCTGTGGAACAAGACCAAAATGGTCATTGACTGGACATTCCCATAGTCACGTAGTCTTTTTATGCAACTGTAATGTAAATATAAAGGGTACTTTCACAAGGACTGGAAATTCACAATGGAATTCACAATAATGATAGAAGATACACGAATGTACTGTGACGATGTTACGATGCTGCGTAGGGGAAAGGCGTAACACTTGAAGGAAGCCGAAAATGCATAAATAGACTGTGAGAATAGAATGTGAACCAGTTTACATTTACATTTACAGCATTCAGCAGACGCCTTATCCAGAGTGACTTACAGAAGTGCTTTGTATTCTTGTATTCCACCGATTAAGATGTTGAGTGGTTGCACATTTGCACTGGGGATAGTGGCAGGTGCATTGGACTGGCAGATCTTGTTTATCTTTTCTTCAAAGAAGGTGGCAAAGTCTTCAGCAGTTAAGGAGAATGACTGAGCAGGAGGAGGTGGGTTGAGGAGTGACGAGAAGACTGCGTGGAGTTTGCATGGATCTGAAGTGGATTCTTCCAGCTTTCTTCTGTAGAAGGTCATCTTGGTGGCAGCCACATCCGACGAGAACTTGGAAAGGAGAGCTGAAGATCTGCATCAAGCTTGGACTTCTTCCATTTTCCTATAACTATATATGTTTATATAGTTAAAGACCCTTAACCCACAATTGCTTGGATTGTAAGAATATATCTTTGTAAGCAGCTCTGGATAAGGGCGTCTGCTAAATGATATAAATGACTTCCTTTCTTTAACTCCCGCCTCTGCTCGTGGATCTGCAGCATTGATTGACTGTTGAGGCTGATGGGCTGTTTAAGGCTGCAACGTCTGGAGTTAAAAGTCTAAAGAAAATTGTACTTCTGTTAATAATTCATTTTAATTTTTAAGACCTCGGTCATTAAAGTTGTTAAAAGGTGCATACCTGTACTAACAAGACAAGTTGTACTACTGCTGATCCGACAACAAATTCAACCAATTACGCTCTCTGACTACACGTACATGCTATGACAGGGCGCCAAGGGGCTTTCCCTAGACAGTTGCCCGACTTACCTGTCTGGTAGCAGTGGTTTCAAAAAGATGTCAGAATGCCAGGATTTAGAAAGAGGGTGTGCATCAGGTTTGTGTTTATATGAGGCGGCGAGAGCACTCGCTGTACCATGAGATCAGGCAAGAAACATTAACAATTAAATTGCCTAATAAAAAAAATAGCCTCTCTTTACCTGTATATCATCATGTCTGGTTTGTTCCTCCAGCCTGAAAGAAATCTCACACCCTTCATTTTCACCGACCTAAATGATTTTGTTTCCCTCTCGACATAAAATGGCTAAACGGCTGTAATGAGTAAGTCTCGCTCAAACCTGGCTCTTTTGTGGCCTGAGCGTTTACAAGCTGGGTTTTTAGCGGCAACGATAGAGATGTCACGTCTGATCTCAGCGAGTCCAACCACAAAACACAATGCTGGCATGTTTGTCTGCTTGTCTCTAATTGTGTTTACTACAAAGTATAGAGTACAGTCATCCAGGCAAGCAGCAGACGGAGAAAGAGAAACGTGGGAATTTTGGCTCCGTGTGTCAACCATGTGTATAAAGAACTGTGTAGCTCATGTCAGTGCACATGGCTGCATACTGTATGCTTGCAAATGAAGTGGACCCATGCCCATGGGTGCTGTGGTGAAATGGCGTGATCTCCAGCCTAAAATAGGACAGAGGTGGAAGGGCAGGAGGAATAGGTCAGAAGAAGCTTACGCTCCTTACCCTGTTATTGCCTTCCTACATAGTGCACTGCAGACACCCCTCGGTGTCTACGCCTATAACCAAAATAGGCCTGCATTTGTGTGTGGGTCGACTTTTCCAAGACTTGGGAAGACGACGTGCCCTAGACTCCTCACTGGTCAGTGGTGCTTCTGAACACTTCTTTCACGCTCTTGAGCATTACAAATACACTTCATTTACCAAAACGCCCCCCAGACAATTCATTTGGGGTTCTCAACCTGCACCATATGTGCCATTTGTTGCCCTATATATTTATAGGAACTAATTTTGGAGGATCTACCCCCTGCAAAGCTCCCCGGAGAACTACATTCATTCCAGGGTTTTATTTTGTTTGCATTCACATACAGTATATGAAACTCCTCGGTTTACAATATATTTAACTTTTTGATGGATTCGTATGATGATTCGTAAATTAGGGAGCACCTGTACAATACAACTCCTTCGTAATGCATATAATGCCTTATCTTCTTCTTCTTCTTCTTCTTCTTCTTCTTTCGGCTTCTCCCTTTATCAGGGGTCACCACAGCGAGTTAACCCCAACTCCCTGCATATCTTCATTTACCACAACCAAATAACTCCTCTTTGGTCTTCCTCTCCGTCTCTTGCCTGGCAGCTCCATCGCCAACATCCTCCTACCAATATATCCACTATCCCTCCTCTGCACATGTCCAAACCATCTCAGTCTTCCCTCTCGAATTTTGTCTCCCAATTTTCCAACCTGTGCTGTCCCTCTGATGATCTCATTCCAAATTCCTGTCCACCCTAGGAACACTCCTAAAGAGAACCTCAACATTTCTTAAGTTCTGCCACCTCCAGCTCTGCTTCCTGTCTCTTTGTCAGTGCCACAGTCTCTAACCCATACAACAAGGCTGGTCTCACTACTCTCTTATAAATCTTTCCTTTCACTTTTGCTGCGACCCTTTTGTCACACAGCACTCCTGACACTCTTCTCCACCCACTTCATCCTGTCTGAACTCTCTTCTTTATCTCCTTTCTGCACTCCCCATTTCCTTGGACAGTTGGATCCCAAGTACCTGAACTCCTGGACCTTTGTGACCACTGATCCCTGTAGCCTGACTGTTCCACCTGCCTCCCTTTCATTTACACACAGGTATTCTGTCTTACTACAGTTGACTTTCATTCCTCTCCTTTCCAGATTACACCTCCACCTCACCAAGTTCTCTTCTACCTGTTCCCTGTTCTCACTACAGATCACAATGTCGTCTGCAAACATCATAGTCCATGGCGATTCCTGTCTGACCTCATCTGTTAGTCTGTAGATCACCAGAGCAAATAAGAAGGGACTCAGGGCCGATCCTTGATGCAGTCCCACCTCTACCTTGAAGCTATCTGTCACTCCTACAGCACATCTCACCGCTGTCACGCTGTTGTCATACATGTCCTGCACTAATTAAACTACTTTTCAGCTACTCGAGGGACTTTCCTCATACATCACCCACACAGTTCCTCCCTTGGACAACCCCGTCATCAGCTTTCTCCAAATCCACAAAGACGCAGTGTAGCTCTTTTTGACCATCTCTATACTTCTCCATCAGCAGTCTCAAAGCAAAAATCGCATCCATGGTGCTCTTCCTTGGCATGAAACCATACTGTTGTTCACACACTGTCACCTCCTTATACAGCGTGGATTTTCTGGCCATTCTGGAACGGATTCATTTAATTTACATTATTCCATATGGGAAAAACTTTCTCTGTACTACGTTTTCGGCACCCGACGTGCCTTCTGGAACGAATTAACGAGTGCCGAGGTACCACTGTATAGTAATTATTGAATTTATATAGTGGCTACCCTCACTCCAGAATGCTCCAGCGTGCTTTTTCTCTAGGTGATTGTGTAGGATAGAAATGTAATGAAAATGGAAGTTCAGGAGCCACAGATGTGAATTATATAACCAAAATAGTAGAACTGAAGTATTGGGCAGTGATATTTTCCCTTATGCACATAACAACAATATTTGTCTAAAGTTTTCTCTGTTTTCCAACCTGTGCTGCTTCTCAGTTAGAACTACTAGCCAGTCCCAGCAGTCATCTTGCACAACGTGGAATTTATTGGCATATGAGTGGAAAAATAAAGCTTCTGTGGAGTTCGGTCTTCTCTCAGTTTATTGGTGGATTTCTGGCTCGTGTAGCAGAGCCTTCTGTATGGGTGTCCCAAATCAACACCGAGGAGTTAGTGAGTCACTGCGCAAACAAGACTCCAAATGCCTTCACATACAAACACTCGTGCGGACTTTTTGCTCCTACAAATGACATACTGGGGAGGCACGGTGGTGCAAGTGGTCGTCGCGGTCCCTGCACAGCTCCGTAGATCCCCAGTACGATTCCTTTTTCACAGAAAGTACATGAATAATGTGTAAATAAATAACTTTGTGTATTGTGGTGTACAAATATGTCCACTCACTCAAGGCTAGTATGAACAAGTCAGTAGCTATGGTTAAGAGCTTTCATCCAAATATCTGATCATCCTCAAATAGTTCTAGCTAGATCATAGAGGCTAGGTTATAACTAAGTTTTATTGCTGCAAAATAGACCTCCTCACTTACATTTTAGCAGATGCCCTTATAAAACAGACCTACATTATAGGTTAAAGGCCTCGTTCAAGGGCTCAGCAGTTTCAGCTTGGCAATGCTCGGACTGGAAACCTCAATCTACTGGTCAGTAGTCCAACATCTTAACCACTGAGCCACGACTGCCCTTAATAACAACTTCTGAATGGTGAAAGGACAGCAGCAAAAATATCAATGTGGTATACATAGCTATTTAAATAGCACATAGCAGTTACATAGCTTACTGCACATACTTAAATTCATAATTTGGCTTTTCTATGATGTCACTTACAGGACCAGTTTCCCAAACCAAAATATACAAGGCATTGATTCGTCTCTAAGAGATTAAAGAAAGACAAACAGCACAAAGCCAATACAGAGAGAAAGCCAGAAACTCTACATGATGTTCATATAGAACAATCTTTGTGGGCACCCACCCAACAAATGTTGTTTTCCAAAGCAGTTCTGGTGTTTCTGGTTGGAAAATGAGTGGTTAAGTGTTCAACTAAAAATGGAGGCTGTTCTCTGATCTACGTTCCTGCTCTGAGCCCTGCGGCCACTGTAAGTATGCCTCCGAGCCACTCCATAATATTTCAAAATTGAAAGGTGTTTGGAGGGTGAAACAGTGCATTTCCACATTTATGGGCTATGAAAATGCATAGGTATGAAAATGACAACAGGAAATGGGTGCTGCCAAGGCCACCGCAGAGAGCCTGCAGAGCTGTGCCTGCTTGTTATTGCTGAACAAAGACCAGCTGTTCCAATACAAGTCCCAGGATCGAGCTCTAAAACATAGGAGTGACTATAGTAACACGGTAGAGTTAACACCTTTTGGTAATGCTATGTAATTTTGACCATTTTATAAAGGAGTACACAAATTGAATTACAGTGACAACATGGTCTCCAAAAATCCAATCAGCTGATTAGATGGTACAGAAACTATGTGGTTCGTTTATTGCTTTACGAGGTACACATCTACAAAATGCATGGACCTGCTGTCTGTCTCCGAAAATGCAACAAAAACCAACAATAGCAAAAATCTTTAGTGGGATAGGATTATTTCCTCAGCAATGTTGCCAGGTTTGTGGTTTCCCTACCAAATAAAGCTCATGGAGCACTAATTATATAAACTAGGTTTTTAAAGCAGCTTTGTTAATGATGCATGGTTAGGATTAGTGTCTAGGGTTTATGCTCCAACTTAGATCCCAAACTTTGAATTGAAGCCCAAAATATTGTAAATGTTGGTCTTTGAGTCAAATGTACTAATTAGGCTGTAGGCATGCTGACATGCAGTGCAACCTACCATTATGTTGACAGAAATGTACAATTTAGGCTTCATGACAGAAGAAGTCGAACTCAGAGGTTCCCAAACATCAACTGCATCGTAATGAGATGCACTGCTGTGGCGGTGGGACCATGGGTATGAATGTGGGGAACAAAAATGGTGTTTAATTAATGAGTCAAGTCAGGCTAAACTATTCAGAAAGAGATTTCTAAACAACGAATGTGCACATGCCTGTGTAAAAATACTCACTGGTCTTTTTCACGTTTCCTCCAAAAACTTCAACTGTAGCATAAAAGGGCACGCAAATCACACTTCATTTTTTTAGTTAAAATATACTGATCCTGCCTCCACTTTTAAGTCTTTGATAAAATAAAGTTTAGAACCCCCAGTGTGACTTAGTTTCTGGCTGTGTTTGCACTGTGTTCACATTTTTATCAGTCAGACTGACTAAACGTTATCAGACACAGGATGGAACAAAGGTGCCAGACTGGCATGCCTTTACACAGGAAGTGAGACCCTGTTAGGCAATGCAGAAGCTATAGTCTCAGATAATTATTGCCTTTGGTACGAGTGGCTTTTCTTGAGATAGAGTGAGGGAAAGGCATGTTAGGATCTCTGTGGACAGGGATTCATTCCACAGCGGGATAATGACCCAAAACATACCTCAAAGCATTCGGTAATAACACAAGATGCTGTTTGGAATACTGTGAAATCCTGCTGGGATAATATGGATCTGTCATTTGGACCCAGGTGCAGAGTGCCAAGCCACTGGTTTCATCCGCAAGGGAGCATTGGAGGGTGAAACCAGTTGCTGGGGGGTGTTGAAGCTTATTGGGAGGTCCCAAAGAGGAAGGACAGAATCTCCTTAATTATTTGTATTTAATCTTTCATATACATACTTTATACACACTATTTCCTTAACATACAACACAGCGTACCTCGGTCCGTTTACAAAAAAAAACAAAAAAAAGTAAACCCACCCCCCCCCCCCCTCCCAACAACCCCTTTTTACTCTATCTACTGTCGGTTCTCGGGCATTTTTTTGTGACTATAAAATTTGATCTGTTCTCTGCACACTTGCTTAAACTTGTATGAGTTGAGCCGCACGACTCTTTGCAGCTGAAACTCGATTCACGATTCATGATTCACAATTCAGTACACAGTGATTCAGATTCACAGTAGCTTTCGCTCAGAGAATATAATTTACAGTACTGTACTCTTGACTCAGTGACTAGCTGATTAGCCACCAGCCCTAAATGGCAGAATCTTTACAAGTAACAGCAGAAACAACAAAAGCAACAACAGCAGCAGTTAGATCACCAGTTTGCTTAGAATCAACCCAAACAGGAATTAAATATATTTATCGGAGCCCTTGTACTGCGTGCTGAGGTCCACCAAGATAGAGTGTGTTAACATGGGCTTAATAATCCAATCCTAATCAGATTTTTGCAGATATCTGACTATTCAAGTGGTCATGCATACAACATACTGCAATTTCTCAGATTGGATTAGAAGTCAGATTAAGAAATCTGATAAAGAGAGCTGGATTTTACCTCAGTAATCAGATTTCTTAGCGCGTGTATTCCATTATCCTGATTTCAATAGGTTTCCTCAGTCTGCGCATGCACACACACTCATCAAAGTCTCTGGGCTGATTCAGGAGGCTTCTATTAATCTTCTAATATTTATACAGCCAAATTCACCATCAAAGTCTTCAAAGTTGTACTTTATGGACTTTGTTTAATGTAGGGAGAGCTGATGGACAGACATGCTGGAGTCTGAAAGTGTCATATTAAGAGTCACAGTTTTGTACAACCACTGTTTGTCAGGTACATGTTAGCAGTGGTTACAGTTAAAAGGCTTGTCTACATATTTTTGGCCATAAAGTGTATGTTTTGTCTCCATTCTATACTGTGACGGCCATCCATATTTATCGACAGTAACACTGCATACAAATGAAGTGTTGACTGCACACCAAGCATGACAGATGATAGCACGTGCCAGGGAGGGCATTTAAACTGTCGCTCATACATGTGTTTAAAGGGCCTTGCTCTTATCAGCCTGAGGCCTAGTGGTGGGGAAATAATGATAGCATATTAACTCCCATCTGCCACTGCAGCTTCTCTACGCAGGAAGGAAATCAACAGTAGAGACAGCCAAAAGTGTCGGGGACACAACTACACTGAGATGTCTCAAAGAGAGTGAACTTTCGAGGAATTGGACCAGGGTTGCAATCTTTCTTTAATGGTTGTGGGAGAGTAACAGTATCTATCTTTATTAGAGTGAGAATATACAAACACCTAAAGTGAGCGTAAAATATTGTTAAATGATGTACCACGTGTAAAAATGAAGTGACAGTTTAGTCTGAGATGTTAATGTCAACCTAAACCCACGTTACATTTACCCCAAACTTCCAACTTTTCAACTTAAAAATGTTGCATTTCTGCAAACTACAACATGCAAGTAGTCTGTAGTGAATGTGCTCTTTGATTTTAATGCGGCACAGCAACATGGGACGGGGTCTGATGATGCCCCTGCCCCAGATTAGTCCTAATCAACGGGTGTATATCGCAATAAGCAAGAAAGAAAGCTTTTCAAGTAAAAGATAAACTTGGACAGTCATGAAATCGGTACAGCGAAGACCTGGGTTACAGCATCGTTTGTAGAATTAAAATCGAGTCAGCTTCTCAAGCAGGTCAAGAATGTGCCAAAACGAACAGAGCAACTGCTGGCTCCGAAGTGCAGGACAACACACAGGGCCCTTCAACTTGTGAATTTTGTTAAGTGTTCATTTATGCTAAGACTCGAGTTTAGAGGTGGAAAAATGGGGCCAACATAGGCAGGGGAGATCAAGAATCGGTGTGGGCAGCCACCCTGAGGCCACCATCTTGAATCCTGAGCCCCTGTGTGATCCTGAGCCTTAAACTCTAGAGCTTTACCAGACAAAACACTCAACCTACTGCAAAAGAAGAGCCTCTTACCATAATGTAAAGAGAGATCCGAGAGAAGCTTGGATAAGTACAACGATGGGCAATGGTGTTCCCAAACTTGGAGGAGGAAGGGTTTTGCCAAACTGCTTTTAGAAAGCATGTTTTAAATTTACTGTTGAGATTACAACTCGTACTGTGCGTAAATTTTCACTGAATAGCTGTCACCTCTCTCTCTCTCCTCGCACACAAGCTTGGGCGAGTCATAGCTAATGCACTATTCAACTGGCGACAATTGACAGCTACAAAAGCAGAAGTGTCCTACCTGCCAAATCCCATCTCACGTGGGCCACAACCACCATTTGCGTCATTACAGGTCTACACAAGCCACAACGTAAATCAATTTTCCCTAGATTTTTTTTCCCAAACATACTGACCAGGCTTTACTCCAGTAAAATGACCATTACTTTCGCCAAAAAAGCACACCATGTACAGCCCTAAATGTCTGTTTTCCACCCTTCATCTATTTAGAGTTTAGTTTTCCATGATAGCAGATAATAGTCTAGATTTCATTTCATTTTCCACTCGTGTACTAACATGCAGAAAAAAAACTGATGCCCTTTACTACCAGTCACAACAACAAAACTGTGACAATGTGCACTTTGCATTGAACAAACCATATACATACAAATACATACAATACTGTGCAAGGCCACTTTTAGATTAGATATACCATTGTTGTAGCAATGGTATAACAACCATATATTATTATTTCTCAGTACCAGGACATTTGTATGCGGTATTAAAAAACAGCTTCTGTAGGCTACAGTAGTAAGTATTTAGTGGGACCTCCCCTTACACCTGAGCAATAGCAGCATCTAGCAGCTTCATCAGGATGCCAAGTTGACCCTTCTACAGCCCGAAGAAGCTTGATCAGGAATAATCGTTTTGTAAAGGGAGCACTTCTAAGAAGTGAAACAGGTTGAAATTAATATGCTAAAGCTCCCAAAGATTGGAATGATGATCAGTGGAAATTAGTATTATGGCGCGACGAATCCAAGTTTGAAATATTTGGGTTCAGTCGTGTGTTATATATGGTCATTATACCATTCCTAAAGCAACACATCTAATGGTGGCCTAAGACTTTTGCACAGTACTGTATTATTGCCAAATTAAATGCATATATATGAAAACGTATTAGAAAAAAAAAAGTTTGCTAAAGTTTGGGCACCCCACCCGATGGTCCAGTAGTGTTTTGGTTTTGTTATTTTGTATCAGTTCTCCCTAGAGTTTGCTCTAACACTGATCTGGCTTAGTCACAGTAAAATGACTGCATTAACATTACCTTTACACTAGACTTTTTGACGCTTGTGCTCCGAAATGCAGAAAAACCCCAGATACTATTTACCACTAGTCACAGGCATTCTCATGAATAATATGAACTTTGTAATGACCAAATTAAGGTATACTCAGAGACTTTGTCAGACATTACCTTAAGCCGCTGCTTTGGAGTTTCCTCCAAGCTGTACTCCCAAAAACCCAAGAATGGTGAGCTACATGTACATGGGGCAGAAAAGTAAATTTAGTCAGCCACTGATTGTGGCAAGTTTCTCCTACTTAAAAGATGAAGAGGTCCTTGTATTTTCTCATAGGTACACTTCAACTATGAGAGACAAAATAGAAAAATTAATCCAGGAATCACATTGTAGGATTTGTTAAAGATTTAATGTAAAATTACTGGTGAAAATAAGTATTGGTCAATAAATTTGGTTCAACTCCAATACTTTGTAACATAACCTTTGTTGGCAATGACAGGTCAAACGTTTCCTGTGTCTTCACCAGGTTTGCACACACTGTAGCTGTATTTTGGCCCATTCCCCATGCAGATCTCCCTAGAGCGTGAGGTTTTTGTGGCCTTCACGGACTTTCAACTCCCTCCACACCTTTTCTATGGGGTTGGAGTCTGGAGACGGCTAGGCACTTCAGGACCTTGAAATGCTTTTTCCGGAGTCCACCCTTTCGGTTGCCCGAGCAGTGTGTTTGGGATCATTGTCAATGCTGGAAGACCCAGCCCACGTTCCATCTTCATGCCTCACTATGGAAGGAGGTTTTTGGCTTAAAATCTCACAACCATGGCCCCGTCATTCCTTCTCCCCCCTTAACACGGATCAGTCGTTCTGTTCCCACCCCCCCCCCCCCCCCCCCCCCCCCCCCCCCCCCCCCCCCCCCCCCCCCCCCCCCACCACCCCCCCCCCCACCCTCCCCTCTGCATAAAACACCCCCAGAGCAGATTGTCCACCCCCATGCTTCACATGGAGAGGTATGGTGTTTTCTTGGGATGCACTCAGCATTCTTTCTTCCTCCACACATGGCGAGTTGAGTTTTTACCAAAAGTTCTATTTTTGGGGTTTTCATCTGACCACATGAATTTTCTCCCATCCCTCTTCTGGCATCAGCCATATGCTCTCTGGCAAACTTCTGACGGGCCCTGTACATGTACTGGCTTAACAGGGACACGCCTGGCACTGCAGATCTAGTCTTTCTCGGCTTAGGTGTTACTGATGGTAGCCTTGTACTTTTGTCCCACCTCGTGAGTCATTCATCAGGTCCCTCCTTAAGTTTCCTGAGATTTTTGGCTCACCTTTCTCATGATCATTTTGACCTCATCGAATGAGAGCTTGCGTGGAGCCCAATTAGGGTTAATCAATGGTCTTCCTTTTCTTACAATTGCCTCCCACCGTTGAGTTATTCACACCACTCTGCCTTCCTATTGTAGATTTACTTTTCCCAGACTGCTCAGGTCTACAATTTTCTTCCTGGTGTAGCTTCGACAAGGCCATGGTTAGTTTTGGAGCTGACTGTTTGAGGCTGTGGCCAGGTTTCCTTTTATAACAAATAACAGTCAACAGTTATCAGGTACGAGTGGAGGACAGAAAGCCTTCCTTAAAGAAGAGTTACAGGGCTGTTGAGAGCCAGAAACTCAATTGCTTGTTTGTGGGTGACCAAATTGCTTACTTTCCACCATAATTTAACAAATTAAAATTCTTTTAAAAATCCTACAGTGTGATTTCCTGGATTTTTTTTCCTCATTTTGCCTCTCATAGTGAAGTGTACCTTGATGAAAATTACAGACTCTCCATCTTTCTAAATCGGAGAACTTGCACCAATCATGACTTTTGAAAACTAAATACTTTTTTGCCCCCTGTATAGTAAGGTCAAACATTCTGAATCAACATCATCATGATCGAAGAGCAAAGACTTACATTGTCCGGGTTGTGCGAATCTTCATATATTTTTTTCTATGTACAGCAGTCATGCACGCGCATCATTAAGGGAGCTGCCCAGCTGAATGTAAAGGGTGGGTACACACCCACACACACACACACACACACACACACACACACATGGTTGCCATGTTGACAACACTGACATGTTGACAGTGTGCATTAAAGGCTATTTCTCTTTCTTTGCATTTAGAAATCATGGCCATCGCTCTTCAAATTTGCACCTGAGAGCCTCAGCTTGAAGGAATGGGTCCACTTGTGTCATCCACGCCTTGCCAATACAGGTATACACCGCTTAACGTCCATCTGATCAACGTCTGTTCGCTTTAATGGCCGAGGTCTTAAGAATTATAACAGGAAATCTAATTCAGTGTTGAAAGGCCAAAAAACATTGTAGCGTTCGCCTCTAGTTTCTGTCTTTCGCTAAATGTTAAAAGTTTTATAAAAGATACAAATATAATAATTACTGTATTGTACAGTACAGTACTAAATGTTTTCAAATGGTCTCTTAATTTTATTGTTAAAATAAAACACTGTCTAAGTCCCAAGTATTTAAACTACTGTTACAAAGGTAACTACTGTTACATTTTAGTCAATGTCCTGTTTTGCAAAACATAACGTGGATGTTAAAAGGCACACGATTGTACTAATGTTTAAGATTTTTAAGACTTGTTAAGAACTTTATGATATCCTAAAGAGAAAGGCATGGACAGGAAGGACAATACAATGTATGCATTTGTGATTTGAGACGGCTGAGTTAGATGAACCTGTCATGTACACTTGTTTCTCTGAGAGTTTTTCCGTGAGGTTGCTGATTGGGTTTCTGCTGAGCGTCAGTCACAAATGTTGAAATGCTGAGATGGAAACTGATTATTTAATGCACAGAGTGGCACAACGGTCTGCATGTTTCAGAGCAATGGGTCCCAAACCTTTGTTTTGAGGCCCCACTCCAACACACGTACAAGTCTTTAGCTTATTATGAACACTGTAATTCATACAAGATTGTAACTTCTTACAGAACAAAACAAACTAAAAAGAGAAATAGCCTTTACAGTGGAATTATTACAAGTGTCATGCATTATGTATCTTAAATTGTTACCCCCATTACTGAGGCACCTCCTCCCCCACTTTGGGAACCACTGTTTTCAAGAATCACATTTATAAGCCAGCTCAGTTTTTTAAGGAAGAGCTCCTTTTTGTCTATTTGGTAAATTACTAATTTTCTATCAGCCAAAGTGGAACATGAGGTGGACTAAAATCAATAAGGAAAGCAGCTCAGCTCAGCTTCCATCCCAGAAAAAAAGATGGCTGAGCAGTGAGACCGAGAAGTAAAACTACATTTATTAAAAGATTTTAGAGGGTTGACAGTTTGGGGGTTAAGGGTCTTGCTGTAGGATCCAATAGTGAGAGCTTCTTATTACTGGAACTTCACCCTCGACCTTCTGGCCAGTAGTTCAGTAACCACTAAGCCATCACCTGCCACTTTAAAAATCTGTCTAAGTACAAATGGTTTTATGTTACACTGCATGGTCGTCACTTAAATGCATACAGTTTTCACTGAGCTAAATTTATTTAACTTATTAGCAACTTCAGTTTCATAGCAGCAATGCTTGCAAATGCTTAGAAAACTCCAGCTACTAAACTATGTGTGATAAATGAAAATACTGCAGGCTTATAGTAAACCATTAAGTAAACCATTACTAAAACATTTTAGCCATTCACAACACTGGGGGATTTGCTCTCTCAACTGCATGTACCATTTTATATATACGCTATGTGAGATTCATGGTTCGCTTCCCAGCCCAGACTCTGCCTGTGTCGTGTTTGCATGTTCTCCCTGTGTCTGTATGGGATTCTTTCGAGTAGTCCGGTTCCTTTCCACATTGCAAAGACATGCATTAGGTCCACGGACATCTCTAAAGTGTCCCAGTAAGAGTGTGTGCACTGCGAGGAACTGGCACCCTGTCTAGGGTTGGTTCCTGTCTTGTGCTGCCAGCGAGGCCCTGGCTACTAAATGAGATTAAGTATTGAGTATTAAAATGCATCATGAAATAATGGATGACTATGCTACAGGGATCAGTGGTTACAAAGGTCCAGGAGTTCAGGTACTTGGGACCAACTGTCCAATGAAATGGGGAGTGTGGAAAGGAGGTAAAAAAGAGAGTACAGACAGGATGGAGTGGGCGGAGAAGAGTGTCAGGAGTGCTGTGTGACAAAAGGGTCGCAGCAAAAGTGAAAGGAAAGATTTATAAGAGAGTAGTGAGACCAGCCTTGTTGTATGGCTTAGAGACAGTGGCACTGACAAAGAGACAGGAAGCAGAGCTGGAGGTGGCAGAACTTAAGATGTTGAGGTTCTCTTTAGGAGTGTCTAGGGTGGACAGGATTAACTCGCTGTGGCGACCCCTGATAAAGGGAGAAGCCGAAAGAAGAAGAAGAAGAGGAATAAGAAATAATGGATGACTATATGGCCAAAAGCACAAAGCCTAAGACCTGAATGAGACCACAAGTTGAAAATGCATCTATTTTTTCACTACAAATTCATCACGCAAAAACACACCTCAAAGCGTCACAACAACTACTTGAAGACCAAAGTCCACCAAAGTCTGACCTAAACCCAATCAAGCATACCTGGGGGCGCTTGAGGACAGAGAAACCATGCATTCAGTAACATCACAATATGCAAGTAACACATTTTTATGTTGTTAGCAATGTGATTACAAAAAAATGTAACTGTAATGCATTACACTACTTTGTTACAGAAAAAAGTAATCACATTACTGTAATGCATTACTTTGTTCCGGGTTACCCCAACGCTGCTAACAAGCGTTATAATTTTCAAAGTACTACTGATGTTGTGTCACGGAATAAAGAGCAGCAACATTGTAGCCTCATAGACAGAATGGACTCCATACTAACACCTAGGTTTATGGATGTAATGCTTGGGCGTCCACAAACATTTGGCTCTGTAGTGTACTTAAAACACATTTTCTAGGGAGTACAGATCCTGAAGAGTATAGGATGTAGTTTATTCAGACTGCTTGCCTCTTTGTTCATGACTTATCATATCATTTGTTGGGAAACAGAAAAGAGGAGGCTTCCTTGTTAGATAGCAACCATACTGGGTTATGCAAAACAACACACACACACACACACACACACACACACACACACACACACACACACACACACACACACACACACACACACACACACACACATACACAATAACCTTTGATCTTCCCATAGGCGTGTGTTTCTTTGCCTTATCAGTCATGGTGTATACATACTATACCCAGTGGTGACCGGCTGAGCCTCTTAAGTCACAAAGGCTGGAAGTGTGTCTGCAGGACAGAGCGCAATGTTGCCACGTTCGGCCCGTTTTACTCCCATTCACAGCCTTGATCACAAGTCATATTAATTGCATTAAATGTTAAAGGGCGTTTGATGTACAATGGGTTGCCAAATAAGGAGTGTAGATAGGACGAGAGCCCAGAAAGTCATCTCTGGATGTGTCACTGATAACCTGCTACATGCACCACTTACTTAAGTGTCCTTAACAATGTTCAGGTCAAACAACAAAGGCGTACTCGAGAAAAATCCATCAATTCAAGACAAACAAAGTGGCCAATGATGGTCCATCCTCTGATTAGATTTGTCACATGATGTGCACATTACATATTGCCATGTCATAGCACTCCAGGCCTTACAGTACTTCAGGTCACGCAGTTACACATCTACCACTGATAAACAGGTTGTTTCCTCTAAAGTGCAATGAACTCTCGGTTAACAGACATCAAACTAGATATAACTGCCATTTTGTCCCACGATGATTTGTCTACCATCCTTTCCTGTTTCCTGCGTTTGTTGACCTGAGCGTTTCCTCTGGAGCAGCTTTGCTCTCAAAGATAAATCTTAATTATTGTAAAATCCTTTCACTTTCATCTGTTCACTCTTTACTCATGTCCCTCATTGGGACAGACACTGGGGAATGGAATTGGACTACTTGGTCTTGTAGCTAATACACTATATTGCCATAAGTATCTAGACATCCATTCTAATGAACTGGAGTAGTTATCGCTCAATGGTGTATAAAATCAAATCAGTGCTATCTCCCTAGACAAACACTGACATTATATTATTATAGCCATTAATATATAATACAATGCTATCTCGGTTCTCGTCGGTAATTCATTCCAGAAGGCATGTCAAGAACCGAAAAAGATGAGTACAGAGCAAATGTTTTCCATAACGAATAATATAAATTTAATGAATCTGTTCCAGATCCTTAGAAATCCCCCTGTATAAGGCATTATATGCATTAATGGAGCTGTATTGTACAGGAGCTCCTGATTTATGATGGGGAAACGTTCAACCACTCCATCATAAGCTACATGGATCATGAACTGAGAACTTTATGAGTGTTTGGTAGAGCGGTCTATACTTTACATAGCAGAGCCTACGGAAAGTAATGATAGTAAGTTAAATACGACAAAAATAGCAAAGATCTGAATCACTGTGTACTGAATCATGAGTCGGGTTTCAGCTGAGTCAACTCATAAGGCTCGACACATACAAGTTTAAGCAAGTCTGCCGAGTACCGAGCGAACGACCAGAACCAAGACACAATATTCTTGTCAAAATGGATCGATAACCGAATTCGACATGTTCTGAGGTGGTCGAGACCCGAGAACCGTAGCTTAGTAATGTTAATAAGTATGTTAAGCAATGCCAAAGTTATTATACTGAATTGGAGTTACACTTATAATAGGAAATATGCCTAAATATTTTATTTAGGAAACTGCCCTGCTTTCCCTGAAGCACTTTAAAGTCAGGACGAGTGCCACATGTAGAGATGATCATCCCCTGCTGCTGCAACAGTGACTACTGCTGGCCTGCATTGGACTGGTGTTCTTTTCCAGGGCATGCATTCTACGATGGTGCCCCCGTAACACTGAAATAACAAAACTTTGAGGGGTTTATAAACAGGTTGGCAAACAATTTGGGATTTTCTTCACTATTGTGTGTCAGATTCCAGATGCCTGGCTCACAAGTTACCTTGCACATGCTGCACAATGAATATTTCCCATTCAAAAGGTATCTCTCCGGCAATCACCGTGTTTTTTTGTATGTAATAGATGAATGTTGTTGAAGCTTATATTGTCTAATGCTTTTTAAAGAAAATATATATTTACTTATTCTAAATAATTAAGCATTTGACAGCACTAACATATATATGTATATACAATACTTGCTGATTTGTCTTTAAATTATATTAGAAATGACGTTTATTAAATCATGGTTGTTCAGATCAGCAACTTGAGTTAAATATATTCATATGAAGATGAACACAGTGATATTTGAGAAGTTTGAAAAATGAAGTTTTATAGGATTTACAGAAAGTGTGCAGTAGTTTATTATTCAAACAAATTAGGCAGGTGCATAAATTTGGGCGCACCCAACAGAAAATGACATTCAATATTAGTAGTTCCATCCTTTGTAGAAAATAGACTAACAGCCGCTTAAAAACGCTTCATACAGCTTCCAGTCTGGATTCTGGTTGAAGGTGCTTTTGGACCCATTATTCTTTAGGAAACATCTCAGTTCCAGTCAGGTTTGTGGTTTCGAGCATGGACAGCCCACATTTTCAGTAATATTCAGTCTGGGGATGATGAGATGGCCATTCCAGAACGTTGTACTGGTCTATGGCATGATGCCTTAGGTAGATTTTGGGCAGGGTTTGGGGGGGTCGTTGGCCCTCGGTTGACAACTTGTCACTGATCTTGAACCCCAAAAATTTGTGTTCTCAAGAATCTGGAGATATTAAACTGGAATCATGCGGACCCTCAACTTAAACACAGATTCCTATACCTGCATGGCCCAACAGCCCACAGCCTGAGGGAAACCCACCAAATTTTTCTGTGCGGTAGCAAGTGTTGTTTGGGATGCTGTGTTCTTTTTCCGCTCCTTGGTATGTCCAAATAACTCAATTTTAGTTCATCAGTCCACAGCACTTATTCCAACATGAAAAGCTTGGGATTGTCCAAGTGCGTTAGCACACCTCAAGTGGACTCTGTTTGTGGCGTGGTCTGCAGAAAAAAGGCTTCTTCTGCATTCCTCTCCCCTACAGCCTCTCCGTGCAAAGTGCGCGGTTGCTTGTATAGTTGAACGAGACAGTGACATTCATAGCAGCAAGATGAGGTTGGTTTAGGTCTTTGGGACGTGGTCTGTGGCTGGAATATTTGAGGTTCTCCACCATCCTTTGCCCTGCCTATATGAGATTGTCTTGGTCTGCCATTCGGGACAGGGAGGAGTTCCGTAACTAGAACTGTCCTGTGGTCTCCATTTGCCTCACTATTTATCACAGTTGGAAACTGAAGCTGGAATCTATGAGAGAGCTTGTCCCGTTCACTTGACCATGATGTTGAACACACCTTGTTTTCAGGCCATTTGAGAGTTGTTTTGAGGCTCCCATGTTGCCACTCTTCAGAGAAGATGCAAAGAAAGAGAAAAAAACTCCACATTGAGCACCTTAACAATTTAATAATAGTTGGATTCACTTGGTTGTATGTAGATCAAGGGGTCAATGAGCTTACCCAAAACAAATTTTTGTGTTCCATATTAGTGCTAAAGGTATTCAAATGGGACAAGGGTGCCAAATTATGAACAGCCTAATTTTGTTTGAATTAATTACTGGCACACTTCTGTACAACCTATAAACTTAATTTCACTTCTCAAATATCACCGGTTGTTCATCTTTTTTTTTTGTCCCGCTTTTAATATGATATATGAACTCAAGGTGCTGAGCGGACAAACCATGCTTTATAAAGAAAATCCTGAAAAATTTCAGGGGTGCCCAAAACTTTTTGTACCACTGTATTGTATATATAATATTGCTTGATTTGTCTTTAAATTATATTAGAAATGACATCCCCAACAATTTTATAATATCAAAAATGTAATAATTATAAAAATAAAAGCTAAGATAAATAATAATAAAAGCCATACCGGGGACTGAGAGAGTTGATGAAGAAAAACATTTACACAACCTGAGCTGCTTGTCTGATCAACTCAGACTGAAGCTCAAAACAGATAAAACAAAAGAAGGCACAGAACAAAAGGTGTGATTCTGATATCAGTGCCTAGCTGATGTGCTGTAATGAATGGGGTTTCGATGATTGAAGCTGAGCGATTGAATATGAATAGTGTATTTGGTTCAGAGATTGATGGAGCTCCACATTGCCCGGGTTAATTAGACAGAAATCTTACTATATACAGGGGAACATCTGGTATCAATACAGACAGCTGGTTTAAGGGCTGCTTTAGAAATTTGTAAGCCGGAGATCAGTACTCAGATGGACCATATTGATCATTACATCCTAATTTCTTGCTCTGTTATATACTGGGCTCGTCCAGGACGTTGGCAGTGGCAGAGATGCGGCCAATATTTGTTTGAAATTTTTGGACAACATTGCCTAAATAATTAGGCCACAATTAGACACACCAAAAACAGCACAGACATATGTTAATGGTTGAAAACCATAGGCGTAAAAATGGAGATGACGGCTTTTTATGATTCATAACGATTTTTAAATGGTATAAAAAGAGGTGCGAATTCAATAGGCAAATCCCAATTCGATTTAATATTAATCGATTATCGTTGCCACGTGATGCACTTTTTTTCTATAGAGGATTTGTTTTTCTCTCACGTGATTCCAGGATGCGGTTTTGGTCTTGTAGTTGAGGGGGGATCACTGTGTCAGTAATGCGGGTTTACACCAAACGATTCAATTTTCAAACTATTTCAACCTGTGTCAGTAAAATATCATTGCGTTGTCTTGCTAGAGGTGACTCTCAATCCGTGTCATCTTGAATCACTACATTAACCTACAGTTGGCCAAGCTCCTTAACGCAAAGGTTCATTATATAGTAGATCTGCATATCCTGAACAAGCTACAACAGTGCTTGAAAATGTGGCAAGAATGTGTTTTGTGATTGTCCCAATACTTTTGCCAGTGTGCAAGAGCGTGGCCCCAATAATTTTGGCGCATGCCGGGTGTGAGTCCCATTCTTTGATAATAGATGTAGGTGTATAGAAAAACACAATAAACAGATCAAAAGGGCTATTGTGAAATCTGAATCACTGAACTCACTGTGTAAGGAATCGTGAATCAATGGAATTCCATTGAATCAAGTTTGCCTGGAAACGAATATTGCGCCAGCTCGGACTCGAGTACAGAGGTAAACCCGAGAACCGAGACGAAAATTTCTAGGCAAAATGGTCAAGACGAAAGGAGGTTTGAGAGTGATCGAGAACCGAGCGGTGTGGTACCGCTTTGTATTTGCAAAAGAGTGGTCAGTGTAATGCTTGCTTTAATGCTTACCTCCCTTGTCTATTTGAGGATTTGGTGTTTGCTTTCGGTATTCGTACTATGGACCTTGTCACTGTATCACAAAGACGTGCTCTATATTACAGGATAATGCAATGTCCTGCTCTATCTCTTCTGTAAGCCAAACCAGAGTTAAAGTCCACTCTGGGCTGTGCGCATGCTGTTCGGAGACACGTGACAATTACAGCCAAAAATGCTCCTGTTTTGCAACAGAAATGACTGGTCTGTGCAAAAGTCGTGGCACCCATGCCTCCAACTTAGGTTGCTGACTCCTGACGCTTTAATGAAAAAAACGACACTTACAGTGGTTGTTCAAGGTTGTGACCCCTTTAGAAATTTTCTATATTTCTGAATAAAAATATGAACTAAAACATAAAAAAAAAAGAGGACAAAAAATATTATACTTGTCATTTATTTATTGAGGAGGAAAATGATCCAATTTACAGATTAGTAAGTGGCAAAAAGTTGTGAGCCTTTCGCTTTCAAGATCTGGGGGTGTGACCCCCTTGTGCAGCAATAACTGCAGCTAACGTTTTCCTGTAGCTGTTGATCAGTCATGAACACCGGCTCTGGGAGGGAATTTTAGCCCATTCCTCCGTACAGAATAGCTTCAGCTCTGTGATGTTGGTGGGTTTTTCCTCACATTAGCTGCTCACTTCAGGTCCTTCCAAAAACATTTCCATTGGATTAGGTCAGGAACTTGACTTGGCCATACCAAAACATGAACTTTTCTTCTGTAACCAATTATTTGGTGGACCGGTTGTGTGCTTAGGGTTCGTGTCTGGCTGCAGGACCCACCTTCTCTTGAGATCAGTTTCATGGACAGATGTCGGACATTTTTCCTTTAGAATCTCTGATATCATTCAGGAATTCATGGTCCATCAATGATGGAAGCCGTCTGGCCCGATGCAGCAAACAGACCCCAAACAGACACTTACCACCATTGTTTCACATGATGGGATAATAAAGAGTTCTTATGCTGGAATGCAGGTTTTCCTTTATCAAACAAACACTTTTCTTTTTTAAACCAAAAAGTTCTATTTTGTGTCTCATCGTCCACCAAAAACATTCTTCCAATAGCCTTCTGGTTTGTCCATGTGATCTTCGCAAACTGCAGATTTTTGGTGGAGCAGCAATGTTTCTTTTTGGAGGAGCAGTGGCTTTATCCTTGCAGCCCTGCCATGCACATATTGTTGTTCATATTTTCTGATGGTGGACTCATGAGCATTAAACATTAGGCCAATTGTGAGAGAGGCCTTCAGTTGCTTAGGAAGTTACTCTGGGGTCCTTTGTGACCTCGCCAAAACTATTACACGCCTGCTATTGAGTGATTCTTTGTTGGTCGGCACACTCATGGGAAGGGGTAACAATGGTCTGAATTTCCTCCATTGTAAACAATCTGTTCTGACTGGGGATTGGTGGCGTACAAAAACTCTTTAGAGGACGGTTTTGTAAACCCTTTTCAGGCATGATGAGCATCAAACAACTCTTTTCAGAGGTCCTCGAACTCTCCTTGTTTATGATTACACTTCCACAAAACATGTTAGCAGAGCAGAACTTTTGATAGATCCCTGTTCGTAATAAAAACAGGGTGCTCACTCACACCTGATTGGTATCCATTGATTTGGAAAACACTGAGTCTAATTTTCACTTTCAAAATAAATGCTATTCTAGAGGGTAACATTACTTTTGCACTCACTAATATGTAATATTGGATCATTTTCTCAAACAATTAAATGACCCAATATTAATATTTTGTCTCATTTGTTTAACTGGGTTCTCTTTATCTACTTTTAGGACTTGTGTGAAAATCTGATGATGTTTTAGGACATATTTATGCAAAAATATAGAAAATTCTAAAGGGTTCACAAACTTTCAAGCACCACTGTATATATATAAAAGATCTACACATGTTAAGAACCCAAGAAATTTGGTGTGTCCAAAGGTTTAGGCACCCTTCAAAGTGATCCAATATTGTTTCTGTACTGTCTCAGAACCTAATTGACTTTACTTGTGAAATAAAATACGTAATGTGAATTAAAATGTATCACATCTAAGCTCTCTGTAGAGGTTGTGTTAACTTCCTTTCATTTTAAAAACAAACCCCACACCTGACCCTAGTCATACATTAAACAGAGTTAAAGAGTAAATAATAGACTAAGGCTAAAGATTAGGAACAGTCTAGTTCATTCCATGCCCCCTCAGTCTCGTGTTACGTTATGTAGCCTTAATGATTGTTAGATTCAACTGATGGTGAGTAATTAGTTTAAAATGAAGATGAACGACCCTTTTCTTGGTATAAATTTAATGATGATGATCATGAGCTGTCCAGAGTGCTGAAGATGACAAATTTTCTCCTATAAAGATGACGGTTTGGGTGAAGCCTCTTCCTATTTCTGTGAGAACATGTGGATTGTTTGTATGATGAATGCTTTTACAGTGATACCCAAGGCTGTCAAAACTGCAGTAATTGTTCTAAATGCTGTTAATCTCATTTTTGTTACTTCATATGTATAACTTGTGTCCAAAACGGTCCTCTAATCACTACATCCTTCATTATCCATACTAGTAGTCAAGCGATATGGGTTTTTAATGGTCGATGGCGATATTTAGGGAGTACGGTGACCGATGGCCGATTTTTAATTACTATTAATAAATAAATGACACAACAACCGCTGAACTTAAATGAACCTATTTAAGCTAGAAATGCACCGTCTCTGTTTGCACTCAGTCTTTGTTTTAAATAAAAGTTGTATTGCTCTTAACAACAAGACAAATTAACAGATAACAGCATCTGCTTTCTGGTGAAATAAACAGTGTTAGAGTAGTGCACATGGGAGCAGCATCTTTTTGTTTTCATTCCCAGTTCCAGTTAAGAGCAGCAAGATATAATGCTGGAGGTGATCTTCTCATCAATGGCAGCACCAACACAACATTTCTCTGCATTTTCTCCACTATTTTGAATATCAGCCTCGTGAGCACAGATATCGGCCGATGCTGATTATTTCAAAATGGCATTACTCGCCCTGATTAAACAGCCGACCGATTAATCACTCTATCACTCATCCATACCATATACATCAGTCTATAAGAAAATTTATTTGAAACAATTTTTTTTTTTTTTTTTTTTAGACATTCCTTTGCTCAGTATGGCTTTGCTCATTACTGTGTTTGTGACAGCGATTACGCCATTTAAGATCCATTAAGCACCACTTAAACATCCAGTGTGGGAATCTCACACTTTAATAAGGCACACAGACCACGGTTTCTGATAAAAGTATTATTAAAAAGAATATATTGCTGCAGTTATCTGATTATTCATATGGCCATGGTAACACAGATTACTCTGATTCTTAGATCAGGGACTAAGAAATCTATAAAGAGAGCGGGGATTTTATGTCAGTAATGAATTTCTCTGTGCATGAGTATGGAGCTGTCCTGGAAGATGGCTAGCAAAATCAAACATGTGCACAAGGTTCTTGCTATGCTAAGATACTTTGCTTTTGGGTTTTTATTTACCCAGTAGATGCTTGCTGTTTTTCTAAGTGGATCTGGCAACCTGGGAATTAAACACAATACTTTTGGGGAGACTCAGAAGACAGCAGTCGCTCAAGGAAAAATTGAAGAATTTCAGTATTTACTATTTAAATTTTGAAGTTTACATCAAATGGCTCTGAGAGAATTACTAGCTGGCAAATTATAAATCCAATTATTGCCTGAGTATTGTAAGCCCAGAGCCTTCCATTATATGTTATTTGATTTTTGCAGTTATCGGGATTATTAAGTACAGGTAAACACGCTCACGGTTTCCGAGTTAGTCAAAAGTAATAAATGCATTTTGTTGAAGGTTATACTGTCCACTGGTATGGCTGTGTAGTGCTATTTAATGAATAAAATGATTCCTTTAGTGTCAATTATGAGCAAGATAAAAAGCAATTATTGCAATCAACATGAAATATAAGGCTGAGATTATAAATATACTTAAATCACTTGACAGCAGTAGTAATACCCTTATCTGGCACTTTTCATCTTAATCTGTAGACCAAAGTAAAACATTCATTAAATAGATACATATTACAAGCTAATAAATAACTGAGGCTGTGGCAATCTACTGTTTTAAATCACCCTCATCATGCATTCCTGTCCTCTTGTTGTAACTTTAGGAGCTACATGACAACACACCTGTCTATGTTCTGCTTTAATCTATGTAACGGAATAATCAATACACTTTCCAGAAGCAAATCAGATAGATAATGCCCCAAGGCTGATTATCTGAGGTAAGCTGTGGCCTGACATTCATGAACTTTGGATGGAAAAACACGCTTCCTTAAATTTTCGCAGAAAAGTTTCTTCTGCATTTAATAATATACCAGGTCCAAGCACCAGGGTTCGCTGGGCCTCTCTGAGTGCATGTAGTATCACCATGTTCTACCACAGTGGGGGTGTTCTTCTCGCATGAGGGGTTTAAGGCCCTCATGCTGAAGCACAAATTAAAAAAAGGGAAAATATTAACAGGGAATATTTGACAGCAATATGTTTGACTTAAGGAAAGATTCAGCAGGAGCGCACATCCTGTACAAGGAGTGGTTCTGCATAAAATCAGATTTCCACTGGAATACAGTTCCACTAAAACTCAGTAGAGGTAAGCGCCATCTAATATCACTCCGAATGACGAATTATAATAAAAATAAAATGAGTCGTGAAACAAAAAGCTTACATATGGTCTTATATATTTCCGAATGACAGAAAACTAGTACATGTGAACCTTTGCAACACCTGTAGAAAACCACATGGTCACGTTTTCACTTACAATAAGTGTGTCAAGTTTTATAAAAGATACAAAGATAAGAATTACTGTAATGCACAGTGCGGTAGTGTACGAAATGTTTAATGATTTTATATTAATTGATATTAGAGAGTATCTTTACACGCACTTAATGATCCAATCACAGTCAGATTTCTGCAGTTCTCTGATTATTCAAGCGGTCATGTATACGGCATACTCCGATCTAGAAATCAGATTAAAACATCCCATAAAGAGAGCTGGATTTTATTCTAGTAATCAGATTTCTCATAGCATGTATAGCAGTTAACCGGTCTGCTTATTTGTCTTTATTTGAGATCTCTGAGTTTGTTCTCTCCTGAAATCTGGCCACCCAGGTAAATGCACCACAGAATTAAAGGCAGCGAAACGGCTATGGAACATTTGGTGGAAACTCTGAAACGCAGTATATACTCGCGAAAATGAAGAATTTGATTATTTCATGTTAAAGGTTGAAGTTTACGCCACATATTTCTGTGAGATTATTGTCTGGTTCCAAAGTAGAAATCTGATTATTGCCTGATCATAAATCCAGAGGTTTCCCATTATCTGATTACTCAAGTGCATGTATACTCGTTGATTGCATTACTGGCAAAATCTGATTTTCTGCAGTTATCCGATTATTAAGTGCATGTAAACGCACTCATTTTTAAAATAAAACACTACATGCAAAGTTCCTAAACTGCTATGTGACTTGTCCAGTCAACATCCATTTCGGTCAACTTCCTGTTTCACAGAACGTAATGTGGACGTTAAACGGGGAATACCTGCATAATCAAAAAGCTTCTTTATTTTGATCAGGAGCTACAGAATAAGCCGATAGAATGTAACACAGTTTGTAATAATATACTATAGTATTCAGGTGGTGCAGTGGTCCAGACTCTAGCTCACCACCAACATGATCCAGGTTCAAATCCTGGAGGTGCCTTCTGGCTGGGTCGGGCATCACCTACAGGCCTCTGTCTGAGGGAGGAGATACAGGTCAGGGGATCATTGCAGGTGACACTGCTACAGTGACACCTGCCAACCCGGCGAATGTGTGGCGTCCCATTCAGGGCACATTTATGCATTGTCTGCTGCAACCCTGAGCAGGAAAAGCCGAAGCAAGAATAAAAATGGGGAATTGGGAGGCCTTGAACTCTCTGTCATGTTCCTCAACATATTCCTGAGCATTAGCCTGCTAAAAGAGGTCACTGCCATTAGAGAATATCGCTGCCATGAAGGGGTGCACTTGGTCTGCAACAATGTTTAGGTAGGTGGTATGTGTCAAAGTAACATCCACATGAGTGTCAGGAGCCATGTTTTCCAACAGAACATTGCTCAGAGCATCATGCTGTCAGCGTTATTATGGCTGATCGGTGTATGAACATCATTAGGTACATTACAAGAAGAAAATGATTAACTGTTGTTTACTTGGTTGAGAAGAAAGATAAGGTGGGACAGTTTGCATAGTTATCTGTTTTTGTTTTTGTCTCAGGAGGAAATGCTAGCATGTCTAATTTCTAGATATTATAGACACTAATATTTTTATAGATATTTATAGATATTAATTTATTTTATAATTATTACTTTATTTATATAGATATTAATTTCTTTTAGGATTTATAGATATTAATAGAGGGGTTCCGTAAAGTTGCAGTAAAGGGCTGACAGAATTTGTAGAATGTCAGTAGTATTAAGTCAGATCGGATTGTTTCAGATTTGCCTGGATCAGATCAGCTTGGAGCAGAACGTTCTGGATAAGGTCAGGTTGGATCAGATCAAGTTCACCAAAAATGGATTAGATTGGTTTGGGTCAGAGTTGGATCTATCAGGTGAATCAATTTGAAAAAAAAAATTGTTTTGAATCTGACCAGTTTGAATCAAATAGTACTGGATCAGATCCATTTGTGATTTTTGGATCAGATCACTAGATCTAATAGATTTGGATCAGATCTGTTTGGATCAGATTGGATCATGTGATTTTGGATGAAGTTTTTTTCAGGTAATTTTGGTTCAGATCATTTTAGATCAGATCCCTTTGGATCGCATAATTTAGATCAGATTATTTTGGATAAGATAGGTTTGGAGCACGTGATTTGGATCTGAATTTTATCAGGTCAGTTTGGTTCAGATCGTTTTGGATCAGATCCATTTGGATCATGTGATTTTGGATCAGATTTTTATCAGGTCGGTTTGTATCAGAAAGGTTTGGATTAGATGAACTTGGCTCAGATGCATTTCAATAGGGTGATTTTGGATCAGATTTTTTATCAGGTCAGTTTGGTTCAGATCATTTTGGATAAGATAGGTGTGGATTAGATCAGCTTGGATCAGAAAGGGATTATATTGGATCAGGTGATTTTGGATCAGATTTGTATCAGGTCAGTTTGTTTCAGATCATTTTGGATCAGGTAGGCTTGAATCAGATCATTTTTAGATGAGCTTAGGTGGGATCAGTTTGGGTTAGATCAGCTGGAATCAGATCATTTTTCTGTAAATTGGTTCTTCAGAGAAGAAACACTACACACACTGTCACAGTTTTAAGTGCACTCAGAAACGGCATTCTCTACATTCCGCCCACACCTCAGGTGCCGTTCCCGTATGGGGGCGGGTTTTACTACGCGCGGAACGCCCCCTCCGCTTCACCGCTTGACAGTGCGAAGCAAAACCGCCCGAAGGAACGCGCGGTGCTGTCATTGCGCTCTGACGGTGAAACATGAACCGCGATCGGTTTCACACATTCAAACTTCGACATTAGGACTTTGGCTGCTGTGTCAGTGAGTCTGTGAGCTGTGCTTTGTGCTCCACCGTACCTGAGAGCGTTATTCTGATCAGATCGGCTCTGGATCTCCCGTGTGAGAAGATGTGTGTGGAGAGCGATGGATGCGAGCTGGAGGGCTGCGGAGGTCCGGATGAGGTGCGCACGCTCTCTGGCACCATGAGCCACGCGCTGAAAACCAACCCCGAGCTGCGCGCGTGCACACCGGGCCAGAAATTCCGCGCTGCCCTGCTGCGGTGCAGATCGCCTGCCGCCGCCGCCGGGATCCTCAGCTTTGGGAACGTGCTCAACTACATGGACAGATACACGGTAGCCGGTAAGAGCTGATCTGTTCTTTGTGTCTGCCTTGTCTAATGCAGCCAGTCCGTGCTGATAGAGGTTTTCTCAACGGGGTTTAAAATACAACAAAGACTACAGACAAGGTGTTTCAAGAGCCACACTTGATTATGACTGACATGAGACATTTCTTACAGCTTAAAGGCTTCATCAAACACCAGCGGGGT
Source organism: Ancistrus triradiatus (assembly GCA_025084515.1). Taxonomy (NCBI): domain Eukaryota; kingdom Metazoa; phylum Chordata; class Actinopteri; order Siluriformes; family Loricariidae; genus Ancistrus; species Ancistrus triradiatus. The sequence continues at coordinate 98,480 of JAJAGP010001248.1, forward strand.
TAAGATCACCACCATAAAACAGAAACTATTTTAAGCCCCGAAAGTATATCAAGCCTAGTTTATGACACTTGAGCAAATTATCAAAGCCTCCTATAAACGACTGTCTATTATGCCGTGTTTAGATGCCTTAAGAACTCGGTGAAGAATCAACCATGGTTTTATCATCAAAGTCAAAGTCAAAGTCAATTACTTAATCAGATCTACCAGTTGTGAGGCTACAGCACTAACATGCACCAACCAGTATCTCCAGTCTTCTCCCTGATCAACACCCATGGTGCAATTTGCATCAGGATTTTCTTGGGGGACCAAAATGGTTCTTCTACAGCACAAATATAAGAAGTCTCGCTTATGCATGAGTATGAAAAACTGGGACAGTGGTGGCGCAGAGGTTAATGTACTGGACTGTGGATCAGAAGGTCCAAGGTTCCAGTCCCACCTCTGCCCAGTTGCCACTGTTGGGTCCTTGAGCAAGGCACTTAACCCACAAGTAAGGACTGTAAGTTTATATCAATGGTAAGATGCCTTGGGCAATTAAATGAAAGGTCTGTTGAAGAACCAAATAATGAACTTGACTTGCAAAACCCTGATAAACATTAATACCCCAAAGTCTTCAATCATTAATTGCATACACACCAATCTCCAGTTCTTCTTTAAAAAGCTATTCAGAAGTATGTTCTTTAGGGAACCAAAAATGTTTACATTGTGGCAGTGATGTAAATTTGTTGCTCTTGGACCACAAGTACCAAACACATTAACATTTACTCCAAATTCACTGGATGTTTTTTTTCTAAATTTGTGGATAAAGTCTGCAATATGATTCTACAGGGAACCAAAATGTCTAGAAGGAGACTTTGCTTAAGTGTCCGACCATGCTAAACATCAATACCGCATTGTTATTTCAGTCATTCATTTTCAAAACTGCTTAGTCCAGTTCAAGGTTTTGGAGGTAAGGGTGGGCACACACACACTGAAATGTGGGCGGAGACCCACTCAGAAGGGGGAGAACATGCAAACTCCACACAGGTGGTGGCCAGGCAGGGAATCGCCCTTAGGTCTCTGAAGTTGTGAGATGATAGCATTAAGGACTGCACCACCCATCACCTCAAAGTCTTCTCCCTTATCATCACCTAGGGTACAGTTTGTAGCTGCGGCAACAAACGGTTCTTTTGGGACCAGAAATGGTTCTGCTATGGCACTGGTCTTACTCATGAATCACTTGAGTATCAAAACTTGCTGCATATCAATACTGCAAACTCCTCTCCGTAATCATTGCCAGTGGTGCAAATTCCTGGTGGATGAACAGTATTCTTCACTTCTTCTTTTAAAGATCTATCCATGACAGGGTTGTTTAGGCAGCCAGAAAATGTTTCTGCTATCCAATCGATCTAAAGAACCTTTCAGGTCCTCTGATTTAATCAAGCAGCTGGATCCTTTTGCACTTACGAGTTGAGAAAGACTTAACAGCCATCCTATTGACTTGTTAGTACAGTACAATGTCAGATCAATGGACTCTGATCTGCTTGATTGGGGGAATTCCGTTCAGCACGTGTAAAGGTCTAATCAATGTGAAACAAAAGAGTGCAAACCTAAGCGTGAGGCAAAAGCGAAACTCGAGCGTGTTAGAACAATACGACGCGTTTGGGTTTATAAACAATATAACTGAAATGTGTGAAATTGTGACTTCTTGGTTAGCTCTATTAGTCGCCTCACAGCTCCAGAGATCCCCGGACTCTAGTGCGTGATCCAGTTCTTCCCACAATCCAAAGACATGTTAGGTCAACTGGACTCTCTTGCCTCAATGTGTGTGGCTGGCGATGGATTGGCGTTGGTTCCCGGTTAGTGCCCCGTGACCCTGAAGTAGATTAAGAAGGTGTGAAAGTAAATAAATACACGCAACCCATCTTCCATTAAAATACTTTCCAGTTAGCGCGCCTCAGTCTGTTATTTAGGAGACGTATCGGACTCTGAAGTAATTTTAACCGTCACGCGCGTTTCCATAGCAACTGTTTAACTAACGCTCGCCATTTTAGATTACAATATGAATTATTAGCGGGAAGCCAGCGGCTGCCAAACAGACTTATTCCGCTGATTAAACATCGGATGATTGAACGCTGATTTCAGGAGACACGCCAGCTGGCAAAAATGCAATTTTCATGAATAAATAATGGGCTAATTTTCCTCCAGATTAAATTAAACAACAGGTTTTTTTGCTCCCGAATCGTTATTTATAAACGCATGAGGTTTTGGGGAAAGTGTCTTTCATTCCATGTACCAATGTCAATAACGCATTTTAAAGAAGAACTGTACTGTGAAATGCTACAGTGCGATTTATAGGCTGTTATTATTGTAATACAGAAGGCCAAGTATAATATGAAAGCAGAAGTAGTCAGTTTGGGAAGAAGTTTACTACCCCAGAACTCTTTCTAGTAAAATCTACTAACAGTGCTGGATAAAGAGGTAATAAGGTTGCCAGATTGGATCCAAATCCTTCGAACTCAACGTAATCCCGATATTCATTCATTCATTCATTTTTGTACCTCCATACACCAGTCCAGGTTCACGTGGAATCTGGTGTTAACCAGCAGTACATGGTGTAAGATGGGAAACAAACCTTCTACAGGGTGCAAGTCTGTCGCAAGGCAAACACACATACCTAAACACACTGAGACACTTTTAGCGATGCTAGTTGACCTAAGGCATGACGTTACAACAGGAGAGCAATCCTGAGTACCAGGAGGAAACCCACACAGACAAGAAAAAGTTTGCATGTTCTCCCCATGTCTACACGGGTTTCCTGTGATGGATTGGTATCTTACTTAGGGTTGGTTTCTGCCTTATGCCCTGTGATCCTGGTTAAGTCCCAGCTTCCCTCGACCTTGAATTGGATTAAGCAGATATGAAAAGGAATGACAGTGCCTGGACTTGAACCCTTGGCCTTCTGGACAGTAGCTGGTACCTTAACCGTTGTGCCATAACAGTCCCATGACTCTATCTTACATGATAGCAATATCAGAGTCTCACTCATGCTTAGTACCAGTACAGGACTGATATTTTTCTTAGTAACCAATCAAAAGACTTCAGCCCCCTTACCATATTTCTCAGCAGTGCTGCCTCAGTGCCTCTCACCGCTCACCACTGGTGGGTATTGTTGTTTGTTTGGGTTTGGTTAAGCCAAAATCAAAAGTCTTCCCTTTTAGAAAGCCTTGACTAAGCACCACTGTGGTTGACACCATTTACTTAAAGTCAGCTTCCCAAGTGCCGTACGCTGCGTGGATCCAGCAGAGGTCTCCGTTCAAACGAATGGGATGCAATGAGGCAAATGGACACATTCGAATGTGGCCAAGCTTTGGTAGCTAAGTCACGGATTACATCACAGGTGTGACAGTTTTAGGGTTTAAGACTTTCCGGTGTTTATGCGTGACATCAGTGTTATTGTTACTTAACCTCTCATGCTTACACAGCATAAAATGGGACTGCGGTGGTGCAGCGGTTTAGGCACTGGACAGTGGCTAATCTGCCACATGTTGAGCAAGACCCTTAACCCACAATTGCTTGGATTGTACGATTGTATCAGTTGTAAGTCGCTCTGGATAAAATAGCGTCTGCTAAGTGGAAAAGGAAATGGAAATAAAATGCATCAATAGGTCAGAAACTGTAAAATTTGAACTTCCACACCAATACTGTCAAAGCCAGCATTGGGGATTGTGCTGTAAGTGTACTAACTCAACGGATCGCTGTGGAAACAACATAAGCCCTCAAATGTTTGCAGGATGAGAGCATAGACAAGGCAACACCAAAGCAGTTTGGACCACACGCACCAGAGAATAGGATAAAAACCATGCAAAATAAACATAAGATGACTCTTATTTGAAGGTCTCCAAAACATGAGCAAATATCATCTCGGCTCATCAGGCAAACATCCGTAGATAAGTAACAGCGAAAATCGTGACGTCTTCGCCAGTGCTTATTTGTTGCCCAACTTTGAAGCTCGTTTCAGAGCCTAACTGGGTTCATCTTGGGCTGTTACTGGAGAAGGAGCAAGATAAAGATTGGATTTCAGTTAAATAGCATATGTTTAATTGAAACACTTCCACTTTTTGTTAAGCAGACCAAAAAAATCCTGTGTACGACTTCAGGTATTGGGATACGCTATCGTAGCTGTGTAACAAGAAGCAAGATGTATAGGACAGACTGCAGTGAGATTGCAGCAGGAGGAGGTGTGTGAAGTGTGTGCGCATGTGTGCAGTGCGTGTGTAGGCTGCGGCTGTGTAATGCGTGGTGTGTGTGTTTGTGGGGGTGTTTCTCCACTGCACCTCAGAGCCTGCTTCATGCATTACGCATGAGCGTTGTGTGTGTCCATGTGTGGGAAGACCGAATAAGGGAGAGAGTTGACGCAGCCGTCCTGCAGTGTTCAGGTTGACCGCTCATCAGTGCGCATCTGCGTTGCGCAAAACTCCTCCCGTTCCTCCTTCTATCGCTTCCACCGCAGCGGTGTACTGAGTGTCCAGCGTGTGTGGGAGAATGGTTTGAAATAGGGGCTTAGGGAAAATTCAGAGGTAATCCATGACCTAATCCTAACCCTGCATCACCGGGTTGCCGGTGAAAAGATGACAGATTACCCCAGAGAAATCGAGATGTCATCTTTCAGGCTGATGAGGTCATGCTAGTGGCTGCTTTAGATTGCTTTAGATTGTAGCCTGATGCTGCACAACCATAGACGTACAAAAAGCTGTTATGTTCAAAGCTCAAGCTGCTATACAGCTAAACCACAAAAGAAAGACTACACGCTGGCACATGTTGCCACAAAAAAATGCTGCATGCACCGTTTACAATTTAACAAAGTCATATCCATTTTATTCCCACATTAATTTTTTATGAGCCGTTCCTTCCAAGATGAGGACGCTTTACGAGCTTTGCTGTTGCCGGGAAAAAAGCAATTAAAGCAGATCACGCTGCTCCCTCCGCTGTGGCTCTCGTCCGTCATACGGATTCCCTGGCAGTGCCCAGACTGCCATCTGTGTCAGTCAAAAACAAAGAGCGAAAGTGCTTGGAAATATTCGTTTTGGCTGGTCGAGCTATGTGTTTTTCGGTTTGCTGTGTTTAAGTTTGGTACCTGGTACGAATGCATTAAGGTTTTAATTTGGCCCCTGACCACACAGCCAGTAAATACAAGTGCCACGAAGGCTGTTTTTAGTAAGTAAATTTCAAAGTGATGTGTCTTAAACAGTGTGCAGAGCACAAAGTGACTAAATATGTGTGTTGGTGTGCTTGTTCTCAGTCGGGGCCCTTTTGTCCTCTTTATTTCCCCATTGGCTTCTTGTAATGATCTCCAGTATGGCTATCACTATTTCTGGCTTTGACTCTATGTCATGACCTTTTCAAACTGATAGAGGTATGGCTGTCAAGTGTTTGGTTTCTATAGTGATGAATAATATAGGTTGCTGTTTGCTACAGGCTCCTCCCTCTAGCCAGACAGGCAAGGTTTACCCCAGATTATTACCAAGACTGGGATTAGGAGATGGAGCAGGTGGACATGGAGGTCACTTAACGCTGATCCATACCCCCCACAGCCAGTGAAGAAAGAAGGTTGCCAGTACTTAAAGGAACACTAGAGATGCACCGACATTTTGGCCAACTAAATTTTGAGAATAAATGTTTCATTATAAAACGTTATTGCTTGGTGGGCCAGAGAGTGGAGAGAAAATGCAGATAGGGAACAAATGTAACTTAGGGAACAAAGGCTTTGAGTTCCTGCACAAACAAAGCATGTGGCTTCAACCACTTCAGACAAGGGATTTAAATAGCAGAGGATGTGATTAAGAAAATGCATGACAGGTGAGACGAATCAATATGCTGGTAATTGGGAACCGGTCAGGGCTGGGATGGAATACAGGACACTGGAAATGGAGGTGGCCGACCTGACAGTTAAATCAGAACAGATGGGTCAGTTTGAGCAACAGCAGATCAACTTACGATCAAATTACTCACTATTCAAAAAACAAAAAAACACAAATTACAAAAATAGACAAACTTTCAGAATTTCAGTTTCTCTTTTTTCGGTCATGGATTTTTATTTTAGTCCTTCACTAATTGAAACACTTGTCTCTATCAACTGCATGCATGGCCTATGGGCCAATACAGTGGCCAAGGGCTCATTTATAATGGAAGCCTTTGGTCAGATTTTTAAGAGAATGCTTTTGAACGGTTTGTGCTTTCTTGTAAAAGCTGACCAAAGCTGACCACAGAAAGATCTCCAGTTGTGGTGGAATTAACAATTAAGCCTAAGGCTTGCTTATAATCTGTGGCTTTATCTGTGTTTCTGGTTTTGTCATCTTAAAATGCAAAGTTTTATGTTTAAAAATTACTTTAGTGTAAATCAAGACCTGTAAATACCTCCTTACATTGGCAGTTTTGAGTCTGCTGTCAGCTGCTAGCAAGCTGGCTATCTCAGCATCCGTAAATAGACAACACTACAGTAAATGACAGACATCCCCTTTAATTCAATTGAAGGACAATTTCCCTTAACAAACACGTAAAAAAGTCCCTCAAGTCCCTAAGAAGATAAAATGTACAGATTTATTTGAATTTAAAAATATCTTTGACTATTCATTCATGCCCCAGAAGCTGCCCTTAGACTGTAAGTGAGGTAGGTCATGATTAAGATGAATAATAATGTTAATAATCTGGATTATGGGGTCATAGTGCAGATCTAGACTGGGGGTGAGGACTAATTCAGTTGCCCGGAAGAGTAATTGACAGATCTACTCTCCTAATACACACACAGGCCTTAAAAATCCACGTCTCCTTTGTTACTGTCTTACATTTCTGTACTATACAAGACCTACCAGTTCGACTTGCTGTTTCCAATAAAGCCAGAGAAGCCTCAGAGGTTCTCCCCTTTTACCACACACATTCTCACGCTGGCTGTCATCTCCTGCCTGCTTCCTTCTGCCACGACACGAGAAGGTGATAATGCCTATCAGCACGTGCAAGGCGCGCGTTACGTCATGCCGCTAACTCCACCACACACAGCCACATGTGTTCCAACAGGGTTGGGGTTAGCTCCAGCACGTCACACCACATTCCGGCGGCGCTGTGCAAGCGCTGGTGCTGGGAACCAGAGTAAAGGATAATCAGATGTGGTTTCATAAGGCATTGTGTAAAAGCGATTTCCATCAGGGGTTTACAGGTTTTACCCCTGACTGCAAGACATTCTTTTTTTTTTCATTTAAAGCCAAGTACATTTGCATCTTTGTGTAGCTACCCAAACATCAGCAACATTAACCTTAGCTGCCTCACTGCGATTGCCAGAAGTTCTTTCTCACATCCGTAATTGCCTGTTATAAGGCGTTCTGTTTAAAATGTGTACTTGTAATGGGGACACCAATGGAGTTCGGTGGAGGAGCACAAAGGATTAGGGAGCCTCTGGTGAGGTTCACATATACATTCTCTATCCAATTACATTGACACCATCACTCTTGGTGACAGGAACCACTTTGTGCTGTGATGCCCTGGCAAAAGCACATACACAACTCCATAACAGAAGAAGGATATGAACCAGGTACCTAAGCACTGTAAACCAGCTACTACCTAAACCTTTGGAGCTAGCCCAGTTCATATCCAATCTCTGGCGAGATGAGTTTTGTGGTTTACATTCAAAGCTGTGCACGAGTTACTGGTAGAGATGGGTCCAATCCGATCCCGTATCAGTATTGGGTCCGATATTGATGTCATTCACTATTAAAGTAAAAAAAAAAACATGTATCGGAACCTGTATTGGTATCTGAAGTTGTGCACTGGAATCGGATCGGAACTGAAAAAATGTGGGTCGGTCCATCACTGGTTACTGGAACCCTAGTCAAAATGCATAAAATCTGAAGTGGTTCCATATCGCCAATCGATGTGTGGGTACAAAGTGCCTTCATAGAGACCAGCAATATGTGTACAATTGAATAGAAATCTGGAATCTGTATATTCCAGTTCTCCAGAGGTTCCCGAGTCTCCGGTGCTCCTTGGGTCAGGACAGGTTTAGCTCGTTAAAGCACTGGTTATGGATGCTAAGTTAGCTAGCTTGCTATCAACTCTGAGATTGTAAACAAACTAATAAAGGCAACATGTACAACGCCGTGTATATGCAGGACTGTGATTTATTAACCCTAAGGCATTTAGGAAAGTTGAGTTGCATGTTTGAAGTTCAACTAAATGAAATGACAAAGTCACAGCTAAAACGCTAAGTCATAGCTATAACACACCATCAAGGAGGAATGATTCCTTTGCCTCACTCATAAAGAGAGACAAACTGCAACTTTTTAGTGAGACTGCAATTTAACAGACCTCATGACTCATAACTTGTAATTCATTCTCGAAAAATGTAAGATTCTGGATTCTGGAAGTATATAAATAACTGGTGTTACTTGGCCATAAAGCAGAAACAGCAAGATGCAGATGGAGAACGAGTGAAAAGAATTGAAAGCATCTACCTGAGGACTATCAAAGCAACCACTTTTAAACGCCCCCGACTACAAATTGGTAGCCTGCGTCTGCATTAAACTTTGAGGTTGGCCACAGTCGATGCTGGCCCGCCTGTCGCCTGTTTCTTTTCCTCCCCCTTCTCTCCCCTTTTTACTATTAAAAGGCTCCCAAACAACATCGAACATGCTAGATGGAAAAAAAAGCCTGGTAATTGAATTTTATGGGCATGTCTAGCTTTTTTGGAACCCTCTCACAGAACAAACGGCACATGGCTTCCACTCGTGCCGAAGTTTATTTCCATATGCCTGGAAATGGGCTTCACGGCTAAGAAGCCACTGCAGATCAGGCGCTGTAGTACAGTTAGGTTATTACTGCTGTCAGGCCTAATTAGAGATGTACATTTATTACATTGAAATAAGCAGACTGGTTAAACGTCTCATGTCTATTAGTAAGCAACAGTGTAGATTTTAGGAGAACTGTTGCTAAGGCTAGCTAGCTGGTTTGGTTTAATCAACATGTTTTTCTCCTGTCACGTTTGGAGAGCTTGTGTGTGTTTTTGTTGGGTTGCATTTAGCTGACATTGAGGCCCGCTAAAACAGAAGCAGCTGGAAATAGACGATTCCCTCTTCCTCCCCTTTCGGCTTTCTTGTGGTCAATGCGGCCATTAACCTGGCACGCCTAACAATTTCACTCTCAACCAGAATTTCCTCGATAGAGGTCCGTCATCACCCTAAGAACGAGGGCAAAAGAGAAAGAGATAGAAGGAAGGACGGGTTAAAATAATGATTGTAATTTTAATAATCGTCGTCCACAGGTAGATCTTTAGAATATTGAATAATACCACAGACTAGTTTCCTTTTACTGAAGAACTGAAAAACCTGTTTGCGCCGTCATGCAAAATATGTTTTCATACGCATGTACGCATGTATAAATACACAGAGGGCTGACGTTCACTGAAAGCTCGACCTGCCACAGACAGACTGTTGAAGACGCAACTGCTGAAACCATTCAGTGACCTATCAACCCAAAATAAGCAGGAGCAGAACAGCTAGCTGAAACCGAAGCGCTTTGTTCTCTGTTTTGATGGGCTCTTCTTTCCAAGTCATGCAAAGACTTCCCACTCTAAAAGGGCTGCTGCCTTCTTTCCATCTATAGCAATCGCTGTTTGAGGCACAGTGATGCGTGGATGTGGTGGCCTCCTTTTAGCTCGGTGCATGTCCAGACAGATACTCTAACCCTTAAAACCCATGGCACTGATGTGGGTTCGTTTGACAGGGCATTCACAGACAGACGGGGAGGAACTGGAGAGGGCCAGATGAGGTGACCCTTGAGGTGCACACACCTGAGTGTTCCACAGAGGCTAGATCAGTTTTCCACTCTGATAGACCACATGAGATCTTAGGTGACTCCAGATTGTTTTGGTTATAAGGTGTGAGCCAAACCTCAAACTGGTTCTGGAGGGATAGGATATACCTGCTCAGTCATTACTGATGGATGGCAAAGGTCAAACGAAAAAGCTGTGGCCCTAAACTTAGTTCCCAGGTTTTTTTGTTTGTACACGCAGTGGCCACTTAACCAGGTACAGATTATATTCTGGCCACTTAATCCAGGTACAGCTTATTATTTAAGTTTTAGTGGTCACCACACTTTGTAGTTCTACAATTACAGACTGTGGTCCATCTGTTTCTCTACATACTTTGTTAGCCCCCATTACTCTGTTCTCTAATGGGCAGGACCCCTACAGATCAGGTACTGATTGGGTGGTGGATCATTCTCAGCACTGCACTGACACTGATGTGGTGGTGTAGGTGTTAGTGCGTGTTGTGCTGGTACGAGTGGATCAGACACAGCAGTGCTGCTGGAGTTTTAAATCACCTCAGTGGTCAGAAGGGCAAAGAGTAAAGGTGACTAAAAGTATGTCGAGTAACATATAGACCACAGTCTGTAATTGTAGAACTACGACCACTTAACTAAAGAATAAGCAGAATACAAATTGAAAACTATAGAATGCCTAAGACTTTTGCAGAGTACTGCAAGTGCACTTTGTAGGTTTAACATTTGCCAGCCATGCTATACCCCGGCCATCAACGGAAAGAGACCACAGGACAACCACAGACCACATTTTGATTACGTGATGGACCTTTCCCAGGGCAATGCTGGTCCTCCTCTGGTCCTTCAACATGAACTTCTGTTCGTGTGGACAATCTGGTGCAAACTGATCACAATTCAGTGATCACATGTCCCATCCTTAGCATACAAGAGCTTAATTATGGACATCTGAGCTTCTAGGAATTTAAGATGCTCTCCCAGATTGAGGTTTGTGCAAAGTATATACTATACTATATATAGAGTGTATACTGCATATGATTTGATTAGCTCCGCAATGAGGGCAGATGATGTGTGCGGACAGGATTTATGAAATCTGCAGCTCCATAACTACAAACACTAAACATACACACACTCGTGGCCTAAGCAGATTTAACAACTTTAAAATAGCAACTGGGCAGCTTCCACCCAGCCATGTTAATATTTAGGCTGACCTTTTCAGCATGTCTCTGTTTGCTGAGTCTTTATTAAGGAAGAGATCATGTCATCTTAAAGCCAATCATAAGCCACTGAGGCTAAATAATCAGCAGCAGGGATTACGTAACATGTTTATCTCCAGGCTGAGAGCTTAGCATCTGTGTGTGTGTGTACTTTGATCTGTTTGTACAGAAATATGGATTTATGTCCGTTTGATGACCTTGGTCCTTGCAGTGTGTTTAGGGTTACGCGATTGATTTCATTGTCCCGAGTGGAGCCCGTTATAGTATAGCCTTGAGAGATGGTAGATGCGGAAGCATATGGGGCAGAATAGGTGTCTCTGAGGATCAGATAAATGATCAGGCAAAAGCACTTCACCCTTCTCTTTGCTGATGTCTTCATAAATATAGGCGGCCAAAGATCAACTCTCCTACAGTGAGTCCTCACAGGATGTAGCAACTTCAATCGCATTGAGTTTCTCTAGAAGAATTAACACATTTGTTAATCATTGAGGTGTGAGCCGATGGGAAAAGAGTTGGATTTTATGTTCTGAAAACAAGCGGCTGCTCATTTTGGTATACTCTTTATTGGAAGATGTTCATGAGAAAATAATTCGTATTGTTATAGACTGTCTACAATGTCAGAAATATAGTAACAAATACAACCCCAAATCAGAACAGTGCAAACCCAAAATCTTTCATGTTTTGTCTGGTCAACCTGAAATATGTAAATCCCTTCCATTCTGTCTTTGAGGAACATTGTTTTTAAACATTTTTCTCATGCATTTGGTAACAAACTGGAGAGCCTCTGCACACCTGTGCTCCTAAAAGACTCAGGCTTTTGTGGATACTGCCCCCGTCCCAAGTTTTTTTGGAATATGTTGCAGACCTGAAATGCAGGAGCAGATGTTTATTTACAAATTAAATCAAGTTGACCAGACAAAACATGAAATATCTTGGGTTCATACTGTCTGCAACGAAATAAAAGTCATGTGTAAAATTAAAGTAAACGTAAGAAACACTGCGTGGTTTTAATTTGCATTTTCCATACCACCCCATCTTTTTTTTTATTTTACCAACTTGTTTCTCAAGTATTTGAATCTCTTCAACTACGTAACGCTCATCAGTCATTGAGCAGATGGGTATAGTGGCCAAAACTATATGGACACCCTTTCTAGTATGCTCACTGTTTATACTAAAGCATACAGACGTCGAATCTATAGACAACAGTAGAATAGATTACCCCGATGACCTCTGTAACTCTCAGTACGACACTTTTCTAGGTTTCCACCTACCAACAAGTCAGTTCATCAGTCATCCCAAAACAAGTCCAGAAAGAAATGGTTTGCCAAATTTAGAGAAATTGGCTGGCTGGCACATGCCCTGACACCTTTAAGATGAATTGGATTTTGAAAAGTGAGCCAAAGTTGCCAACAGCAGTCCCTGATCTCACAGTCATGTCCCAAAACGTAGTCATCTCATAGGTGTCCTCAGTTTCTCTCAGGGTGTGTCTGTGTGTTAAATGCATACAAGTTTGTGTTGTTACTGTACAGTGCAGAAACAGGTGTGCACTGGACAGACTGGCTTCCACTCACCTGACTCGGAATACCTCAGACTGGACAGTCACACCTGATCTTTGCTTCCTGCTTAAATTATTTCGACATTCCACTGATTCCTGAACTCGACCTGTTCAGGACGGAGATGTACTCCTAATCCTCTGACTTCAAGATATGCTTGTGGTCTGACAACTCTAGTGTACACGTGCAAACAAATCGTCAGACGTCCATTCGTAGGACGCGTTTGCATTCGAAATGTTCAGTGTGACAGTATCAGTCATAAATGAAACACAACGTCAATTGGTAACAAAGGCAGGGTTTGGCTGAGGCGAAGGCGTGTGTTCGTTCTCACACCTGAGGAATGCAGTGCTCAGAATGTGCCAGACGACATTTTCTTGTTTTGCTTTCCCACACAGACAATACCTCTGAATCTTTATTCCCGCCCTGTGAATAGACTTTTACCGCGCCAGTTACAATGCATCTATATATAACCGCTCCGTATACATTACGTCTCGCCTGTGCTATGGTTCTGCTTTGCTGAGTTGAAACACCAGATTCAGATGTTGGCAGGACGTAAGTGTGCACCCCCGATGTGGAATTAAACCACGCTAGAAAAGGAACGAGCTGAATCTCGACTGGATGAAGGAGAAGGGCGATAGATGGCTGAGACAGAGCCGGGCCCTGAGAGAGCACTGTGCTCTGGAGCAAAATAGCACTTTCCCCAGCGATGAAACGCGTTTAACAAGAACAGTGTGCATGGGGTGAGACCGAGGCCTATGGACTGTGGACTGTGGTAGCCTAGTGGTTAAGGTACTGGACTATGGTTCAAATCCCACCTCTGCCAAGCTGCCACTGTTGGGTCCTTGAGCAAGGCCCTTAACCCACAATTGCTTGGATTGTAAGAATGCATCAATTTGCATCAAATTGCAAGAATGTAAGTCGCTCTGGATAAGGGCGTCTGCTAAATGCTGCAAATGTATGGAGCTACAGTCAATTACATCTTTGAATGTAGCCCTTTGACGTACGTCTCGAATTTAGATATGGATTCAATTGTCAGGCCTACCCAGAGACCACCAGCGTTGCTTTTCACTACATTCTGCATTACTGTGCAATTTTATATTGGCACTATATTTTCTCATTTTTATGGCACGTTTTAAAAGGGTTAGACTTGAAAGCGCCTGCATTGTTTCACTAAAGGGATTCCACAGTGACGTTGCCAATCCCTACTGACAGCCACTGTTCATACGCATTATACCATTCCTACTTACTTACATACCCTGTATTGGAAAAGTTTACAAATTACTACCAATTATCTACCAAAGGTTAAGGACCATCTCCATCGACAGTGAAGGCAGCATTAAAATAAACCACTGTCATATTTTACAGTGGTGTAACTCCTGTAGTTCTGTAGAGCATGTATTTGGTTTGGATACTGGGGAAACTCCCTTATGATGATGTATCTTGGACGTGATCGGATTTTGCGAAACAAGAGCTTTCTGGGTGGCTTGTTTGAATTGTTCAAGTCAAGTCAAGTCAGATTTATTTATATAGCGCTTTTTACAATGGAGCATTGTCTCAAAGCAACTTTACAAGTTTAGATTATCTCCTAATAACTACGTCCAATCCCAAATCGAGCAAGCCTAGGGCGACAGTCGCAAGGAAAAACTCCCTAGTTCTAGGAAGAAACCTTGGGAGGACCAAGACTCAAAAAGGGACCCAACCTCCTTGGGCGGCGTAGATGATAAATCATGGAGTCATGGAGTCAAAGTTCGAATAGAATGTGAAATATGCAGTTTTGCAGTATGCAGAATTGTTCATCTCCAACGTATTAACATCCTTCTCAAATAGGGCTCCCAAGTTGGTAGCAAAAATGCTTTGCGTGGTCTCGCTGAGAAATTGCACTATGATTGAGTGGGAAGAATGAAGTGCCTCAATCAAAACACTATTCGGTATAAAGAAGGGAAACAGCTAGCGCTCCCTATAGGAACATTCAGCTGTCCTGTGATACGAGGCTTTATATAGCACATATTGTGTCAGACCAGTCGGGCTTAGAGATGCAAAACTAACAGAATCACTCGTTTGTGGAACGGATAGCTAAATCATATATCTGATACAATTCTGAGGGCATGGTGAAACCCATCTCCTTCTTCCAGTAACTCCTTCTAGCCTCTTTGACAATAGAGTCTGCTGTTTGTAGATGCCAAACTGAGCTTGAAAAAATAGACTTTTTTGCCAGTCTCAGTCAAACCATAAATATCAAGCCTGTCTAATTTAAAGAGAAAAACAGAAACTCTTTGGTGCACTCAGGTCATGCCTATCATTATTATTATTATTATTTTTTTTTATCCCAGCTTGACATGGTCAGAGGTGAGGGGTACACAACACCTATGCTGAAGAACACAGGATCACAGGTATAAGTGTGCCCTGAATGGGCAGCACTAGGGGATGATCCCCAGACTGACCTCCTTTCCTTCAGCTACAGCCAAGCCTTCACTCAATCTCGGGTCGTTGTATTTCTTAACCCTCACAGAGAAGGATGGGTTCCCCGTGCCCCGTGCCTTAGGGAGTTTTTCCTTGCCGCTACTGCTTTTGGGTCAGTTCAATTCCCAGAATATTTCAAAATCTATCCATATAACCTCCTTACTACAGCATATAATATAATGATTTGTGGTTTATTTTTTACATTGGACATGAATACAACAATGACAACACTGTACAGTACTGTGCAAAAGTCTTAGGCCACCTTTAGATCGGATATACTATTGTTTTAGCAATGGTATAATGAGGTTATATAAATATTTCTCTTTATTTATTGGAGTAAAATCAGAAATATACATTAAATTTGTATGCAGTATTAAATAAATAAAATCGGAAACAAGTGACAAGTATTCAGTGTGATCTCCCCTTACACGGAATGCAAACTTGTCCCTTGATCAGCAATGACGTTTTTGGAAGGGCAGCAAACAAGAAACTACTCTTTTTTGGAAGGGGAACAGGGAGAAAAGTCCACAAATATTGGAATGACCAATGAAAGATCAGTGGGAAAGAGTATAACGGGGTGAGAAATTCAAGTTTGACATTTTTGGGTCCAATCATTGACAATATGTTATACTCATTATTGTACCATTGCTAAAACAACAAATCTAATGGTGGCCTAAGACTTTTGCACAGTACTGCAGATCCAAAGCTTGTGAAATGAATGATTTGACAAAGGAAACGTGTTAAAATGGCAAAGTTAGTAAAAAACTCAGCTAATAAGTTTGTTTTGATTCTCCAGGACCTCAAACAGAATATGAGGGCTAACAATATTACTTTGTAATAACTCTCTTGTGAATATCGTGCTCTGCTTTAGGCTATATCGATCGTCCTTCTTTTTCTCCTCAGACACTTATAAACTAACCTGCACAGAGGTCTCTTACCCAATCAACAAAAGATTGCTTTCAAAGCCTTTCATCATCCTTTGTCAAAGAAACTAAACCTAAATCCTATTAAAAGTCAGACGATACTCTTTGCATTCTGTCTGCTGCAGAGACAATAGATGAGGCACGCCGATTTTAGACGATGTTGGCTAATCAGAGAAGCGTAGCGAGAGTGCTGCGCGGCGCATGCAAATGCTAGTAATTAAGACAGCTAATCAAGCAATTTAGTCCTTCATTCAGCGCTAATTATCCACAGAACAGGGATTTGCTGACCCTTTGGGCGCATCCCACCTACTCTGCTCTGAGCAGGCAAAAGATGATATAATTACTGTAATCCGAGGCTGTTATGCAAAAATACTGTCAAAACAAAACTCAGCAATGAGAGTTATGCAGGCTAACAGTCGAGCATCAAGGTAGAAAGCGCAGTTAGCATCAGAGCTAACTATGGTCTGTCAGGATTAGTGCTGGCATGGTGTCTGGGCTAATGTGATTCAGAGCTAGTGTGAGGTCACTGA
>JAJAGP010001248.1:115063-214968 GCA_025084515.1 Ancistrus triradiatus
GACCCAACACTCTGGATGAGCTTAAGGCCGCTATCGAAGCATCCTGGGCCTCCATAACACCTCAGCAGTGCCACAGGCTGATTGCCTCCATGCCACGCCGCATTGAAGCAGTCATTTCTGCAAAAGGATTCCCGACCAAGTATTGAGTGCATAAATGAACATAATAATCTGAAGGTTGACTTTTTTTGTATTAAAAACATTTTCTTTTATTAGTCGGATGAAATATGCTAATTTTGTGAGTTAGGAATTTTGGGTTTTCATGAGCTGTATGCCAATATCATCAGTATTAAAATAATAAAATACTTGAAATATTTCAGTTGGTGTGCAATTAATCTAAAATATATGAAAGTTTAATTCTTTATCATTACATTACGGAAAATAATTAACTTTATCACAATATTCAAATTTTTTGAGAAGGACCAGTATATATTATCCCCTCAGAGAGAATCTTTTCTATATTATATATATATATATATATAGAGAGAGAGAGAGAGAGAGAGAGAGAGAGAGAGAGAGAGAGAGACATATTTTTAGATTAGATTCAATTTTATTGTCATTACACATGTACAAGTACAACGCAACGACATGTAGTTTAGCATCTAACAAGAAGTGCAATAAGCAGCAATGTGTCGGAATGTACAATATAAAATATATATAAATCGGCTCACAATCAGGAACCGTCTCCCGTCGTTCATTTCAAAGAGCCGGCTCTTAGAGCCGGATCGGTCGCAACCGACACATGACTAGTGGCCTCGGTGCCAGTTGCTGCCAGTGCTATCCATAGACTGCTCGATAAGGGTCTTTCTTTTACTCATCTGCTGTGAAACAATTTTTATGTCCCAAAATGTATTTTAGTCTAGCGCAATTAAATTAGGTTAATGTCAAGTATGTATATAATTATGATTGTGTTATCGCATTGTATATAGCGTTTTGGCATTTTACATGGACATATTTTTTCAGAGTTGCAGGACCTTTAAGTTGACATAAGCTCTGTCCGTTTGCTTTTGCTTCTTGCTTTGCTCCGTTGCAGCGTTGGTAAAACCTTTGCGTTTTTAGTATTTCGTACGTTTTCAGCCACGTACTTAAGGTAGTTTGACCAACGCTTCATTTACATACAAGGTTTGAAAAGAAACGCATTTTCGCTGTCAGATATTGAAGATATCATCACTAACGTAAGATTACTTTTATTTTATATTTATACAACACGATTCTTTGAAAGAAATGTTTTTTGTTTTGTTTTGATAATTGACATTTTTCGTATTTTAGTGACTTTTTTATTTTATGTGACTAATAAACTTTTATTGTTATGCTGTCACAGTAAGGTTGAACTTACATGTTCATTAAATACTTATGTTTCTGGATGATGTCTAAGGCATTTGTTCAACAAATGCTTTGCTGCTGACAGTTTACTAGGGCTGGACAATGGATAAAAATCTTATTATGATATCTGTTTTTCATATCAATCAGTAATTGTCAGTCAATATAAATCAAATCACTGTTTCTGTTATGATTAAAGGTTCCTTTTTCACTCCTAAGGGAGATGTAAAGATATCGTAATGTTATTTTTTTTTCGGTCAGAAGTTGAACATGACAAATGTACTGTAGAACATTATTGCATCTTCTCGGACTCGAAATAGACAAAATATCTCCACTGTAGCAAATTCCTCAGGCCTGGGGTTGAGTCAGTTAGGGTGTCTTCTTTGGTAACACTGTGTCCCGAGTTTTTGTTAACGTTTTCTGATGTGACTTTCTCATTAGCACGTGCTGCTGCTGCCTGCTACTACGCTTTGTGCTGGGTTCATCAGCCTAGCCTAACCTAATCTGACGTAGTTGCAACTCTATTCCAGCCACATGATTGGTTATCGTGGTGCTATTCTCATTCTCATTCTCATTGGCTTTTCGTGTTGTCTGTCAAAACGCTAACGTAATAAATTCTATCGACATTGTATTGACCATGTCTTGTTTCTTTCGAGGAAACGTTATTTTGAGATACTGTTATTGCTTTATTGCCCAGCCCTAGCTTGTATTATATTCTTATTTTTAATTAATTAGGAGCGCAAGTGGTTGTCAACTCACAGCTCCCACCTCCAGACTCAAGTTTGCATGTTCTCCCCATGTCGGCGTGGGTTTTCTCCAGGTGCTCCTATTTCCTTCCATATTCCAACGACAATCGTTAGGCTAACTGTACTCTAAGCTGCACCAATGAGTTTGTTTGGCGAGTACAGTTTTAACCTTGCCTTGGCTCCCCATTACCCTTAATAATTTAATTAAACGTTATGATAATGAATATATACTATATAACACTATATAGAGCACTATTAAGTGAGTATGCCAGAAAAGCCTCACTGAGATTGATGGTCACATAAGCAAAATTCCAGAGCTGTTTTGGTACACTAATGGTTCCATCACAGGATGATATAAATGAACACACTTCAGCAATGCTACAAGTGTATGTTCAGTCATAACTTATTGATAGGTAAATACAGCTGTGTTCTTTTTAAACGACGCTTGACTGAGTGACATGACTGAGTGAGACTCTGGTTCTCATTACTTGAATATGAGCTGGTGTTTGATCTAGCACAAGCTTAATTCATGCTGCATTACTTTTACATTCATATTTATAACTTTGATTTTCACTAAATTAAGAGCTAAAAGAAGTCACAATGGATGCATCAGTTATGTAATGCAACTCCTATCAAAGATACTCCACATTCCAGTCCAATAGGTGCAACAGTGCAGCAAATATTTGGTAGGCCAGTCATCAGTTGTATATAAGAATTATGCTGCATTATGGGTACATGCAGTGGATGTTCGTTTTGAAATGGGAAAACAAAAATCTGAAAACGAGCTGTTTCCCATTTATCATTTAAAAACAGCAGATCGAAAAATCACTCGTTTTTATACGATCAGAGCATTAAAACCTATGGATTGCAATGAAATATTGTTAAATAGACCTTGGGGTCAAACTAATTGCTGGCTGTGATGCTGGTGAAATATTTGGTCAGAATAACAGATACAGTGGGGCAAAAAAGTATTTAGTCAACCACTGATTGCGCAAGTTCTCCTACTTAGAAAGATGAGAGAGGTCTGTAATTTTCATCATAGGTACTCTTCAACAATGAGAAAAAAATCCAGGAAATCGCATTGTACGATTTGTAAAGAATTTAATTGTAAATTATGGTGGAAAATAAGTATTTGGTCATTAACTAAAGTTCAACTCAATACTTTGTAACATAACCTTTGTTGGCAATGACAGAGGTCAAACGTTTCCTGTAAGTCTTCACCAGGTTTGGACACACTGTAGCTGGTATTTTGGCCCATTCCTCCATGCACATTTCCTCTAGAGCAGTGATGTTTTGGGGCTGTTGCTGGGCAACACAGACTTTCAACTCCCTCCACAAATTTTCTATGGAGTTGAGGTCTGGAGACTGGCTAGGCCACTCCAGGACCTTGAAATGCTTTTTACGGAGCCACTCCTTCGTTGCTCAAGCGGTGTGTTTGGGATCATTGTCATGCTGGAAGACCCAGCCATGTTCCATCTTCAATGGAACACTGATGGAAGGAGGTTTTGGCTTAAAATCTCACGATACATGGCCCTGTTCATTCTTCCCTTAACACGGATCTGTCATCCCTTTGCAGAAAAACAGCCCCAAAGCATGATGTTTCCACCGCCATGCTTCACGGTAGGTATGGTGCAACTCAGCATTCTTCTTCTTCCAAACATGACGAGTTGAGTTTTTACCAAATTGTTTTATTTTGGTTTCATCTGACCACATGATATTCTCCCAATCCTCTTCTGGATCATCCATATGCTCTCTGGCGAACTTCAGACGGGCCTGGACATGTACTGGCTTAACCAGGGGGACACACCTGGCACTGCAAGATCTGAGTCCCTCTCGGCATAGTGTGTCACTGATGGTAGCCTTTGTTACTTTGGTCCCAGCTCTCTGCAGGTCATTCATCAGGTCCTTACATGTAGTTCTGGGATTTTTGCTCACCGTTCTTCCCACGGAATGAGATTTTGCGTGGGACCCATATCGAGGGAGATTATCAGTGTATGTCTTCCATTTACTTACAATCGCTCCCACTGTTGATTTATTCACACCAACCTGCTTGCCTATTGTAGATTCACTCTTCCCATCCTGGTGCAGGTCTACAATTTTCTTCCTGGTGTCCTTCGACAGCTCTTTGGTCTTGACCATGGTTGAGCTTGGAATCTGACTGTTTGAGGCTGTGGCCAGGTGTCTTTTATGCTGATAATGAGGTCAAACAGGTGCCATTAATACAGATAACGAGTGGAGGACAGAAGAGCTTCTTAAAGAGGAAGTTACAGGTCTGTGAGAGCCAGAAATCTTGCTTGTTTGTGGGTGACCAAATACTTATTTTCCGCCATTACAATTAAATTCTTTACAAATCCTACAGTGTGAATTCCTGGATTTTCTTTCTCATTTTGTCTCTCATAGCTGAAGTGTACATATGATGAAAATGACAGACCTCTCTCATCTTTCTAAGTAGGAGAACTTGCACAGTCAGTGGCTGACTGAATACTTTTTTGTAATTGTACATAATGGTGCTTTAAGTTTTTCATATAAAAGCCCCATTTCATTGTAATTTTAAATTATGTTTTAACCTTAGTTATGTAGGTACCGTTAGTGTGGATTGAAATGATGAAACAGTGTGGTGGTTTTGAAGTCACAAATTGCTTTTTTAAGTCAACAAACTTCAACTTTATATGTATTCCACTTTAAATACCGATAAGAGAGACTATATAACGCCTGTAGATGGCACTGGTAAAGGAAGTGTTCATTGTTAGTCTGTGTGATCATCATGTAAATATGGAGTTTTGGTCCAAACAAGTGATTACCAAGATTATAACTGTCGACTGCTTGTTTTGGAGGTTTTTGTTGTGCAAAAAATTGCTCCTTAACAATTACCATTAAGAAACTTTTTGCACACAAAACAAAACAAAACAAAAAAATACAAACGGACAAATTAATAATTATAACGAAGAACATTGCATTAACCAAAACCCAAAATACAACACAAAGGACAAACCTGATCATTTTAACATGGTGTATTGCTTAGGCAGTCGAAAGTTATAACCTTGGTTAGAGAAACTCGAGTAACATGATTACAAAAAAATAATTGAAACACATTCTTTGCATTTAAGCGTTGGTTAATCGTAATCACAGTACAGGGCACAGTGTTTCGCACAGACAATTTTTACTGTGGCACAATGGTGAGTGGTGAACTGAAGAGTTGCATTAGAGAAGTTTGGGACCATTTAAAAAAAATACATAAACTCTATACAAACTCAAACCACTTCAGTGTCTCAGCAGGAAGCATTCAGTCTGTGCATCCAGTCTACAAAGCAGACCCAACACAACTAGAACTTCAGCTAATGATTATATTGGTAGTCAACTAATCTATCAGTTATTTTTTAAATTAGTTAATGATTATTTTTGTCATGCTTTCCATCTCTGCTTCCTGTGGGAATGGCTCTTGTTCCAGTAGATATTTTACCTCACCGGCTCAAATTTACACCTGAGAATGTCACCCAGTTGGTCTCTTCAAGTACAGTTCTAGAATCAGAGCTCTAGGGTACTGGTGAGCACCCAATGAGAAATAATTTTTCCTACCATTTGCGAGGCAAGGGGTGAATGCTATATTTTGTTGTTAGAATATTATGTTTAAACCATATCTAGTGGTGTGAAAAAGTGTTTGCACCCTTCCTGATTTCCTTTTTTTTTTTCCATGTTTGTCACACTTAAGTGTCTTGATGCATGCTCAGTAATCCAGGGTCCCACTTAAGTGTTTCGGAACATCAAGCCAATTTAAATATTAGTCAAAGGCAACACAAGTAAACGCAAAATGCAGTTTTTAAATGAAGGTGTTCATTTAAAGTTGAGTTCACTCTCTAGCCACACCCAGGTCTGATTATTGCCGCACCTGTTCTCAATCAGGTGAAAGTGAAGTATACCAAAAGATCCTTAAAAGCTACACATCATGCCGAGATCTAAAGAAATTCAGGAACAATTGAGATCCATCAGTCTGGAAAGGGTTTTAAAGCCATTTCTAAAGCTTTTGGACTCCAGCGTTGCGAACAAATAGCGAAGACATGGAACAGTGGTGAACCTTTCCAGGAGTGGCCGGCCGACCAAAATTACCCCAAGAGTGCAGGGACAACACATCCAAGAGGTCACAAAAGACCCCACAACAACATCCAAAGAACTGCAGGCCTCACTTGCCTCAGTTAAGGTTAGTTCTCATGTCTCCACCATAAGAAAGAGACTGGGCAAAAATGCCCTGCATGGCAGAGTTCCAAGACGAGCCACTGCTGAGCAAAGAACATTAAAGCATGTCTCAATTTTTCAAGAAGACATCTTGATAAACCCCAAGACTTTTTTGAAAATATTCTGTGGACTGACGAGACAAAACTTGAACTCATTGGAAGGAGTGTGTCCCATTTACATCTGGCGTAAAAGTAACACAGCATTTCAGAAATAGAACATTATACCAACAGTAAAATATGGTGGTGGTAGTGTGATGGTCTGGCGCTGTTTTGCTGCTTCAGGAATTGGAAAACTTGCTATGATAAATTGAACTATGAATTCTGCTGTCTACCAAAAATCCTGAAGGTCAATGTCCGGCCATCTGTTTCGTGACCCTAAGCTGAAGGGGACTTGGGTTCTGCAACATGACAATGATCCAAAACACAACAGCAAGTCCACCTCTGAATGGCAGAAGAAAAACAAAATGAAAGCTTTGGAGTGGCCTAGTCAAAGTCCTGACCTGAATGCTATTGAGATGCTGTGGCATGACCTTAAAAAGGCCGTTCATGCTTGAAAATTCTCCACTGTACAATTCTGCAAAGATCAGTGGGTCAAAATTCCTCCACAATGCTGTAAAAGACTCATTATGCCTTAACATAAGTTCCCATACCAAAATGATCCCAAAGCATAGAGAGTACATCATACACTCTCTCTCTCTCTCTCTCTCTCTCTCTCTCTCTCTCTCTCTCTCTCTCTCTCTCTCTCTCTCTCTCTCTCTCTCTCACGCTCTCTCTCTCACGCTCTCACTCTCACGCTCTCACTCACACACACTAAGGGCACTTTACACACACCAGTTAAGGCATGCAGTGTAACTTGATGCCAAAATAATTGGATCATTGACATCTATTTAACAGGTTAAATATCTTACAACTGAATTACTGATTTGTTTACACACAGAGACTAACTAGCTGCCGTTAAGTGGAAGAGGTTTACTTTCTAGAATGAATGCTGGTATCAACTCAAGCAAAAACATAAGGAACACGAGACAGGCTAACATTATTCCTATAAATCGCTGATTAACTGTGGGATCATTTTTCCATTTGGAGAGGGAATTCAGGTGGATACATTTTTAAGTGCTGCCTGATAAATCAAGGCAAGTCGAGTCAGATTTATTTATATAGCGCTTTTTACAATGGACTATTTTCTCAAAGCAACTTTACAATTTAAGATTATCTCCTAATATTTACGTCCAATCCCAAATTGAGCAAGCCTAGGGCGACAGTGGCAAGGAAAATCTCAATAAGTGTTATGAGGAAGAAACCTTGAGAGGACCAAGACTCAAAAAGGGACCCAACCTCCTTGGGCGGCGTAGATGATAAATGTGAGAATGAAACTAATTTATCTAAACTAATAAGTCATGGACTCGTAGTTCAAGTAAAATATAAAATATGCAAATCGGCATTAAGTAGTCCGATACACAGAGTCACTCTAGGATCCAGATTCTATGCAGGATTACATATCAGGATTGCATATCAATAAATAAAATTATCAGTAAATTAATTAAATAAAATAAGCAAAAGCAGGGGCATGCCGTTTATTGCCTTAATATGCTTCCTCTCTGATGAACAGTGACCCAGGAAGCAATTTAACTGAGCTAAAATATCTATGATAAAAATCTAATTTGTTGTTGGAATATCTGATCACTACTGTATCTTTTTGACAATGACTATGCTTACCAACTTTAAGTTAAGCAGGAAGGTAATTAACAAGTGTTATTTTACTGATGATATTAAAACTACTTTCTCATATCTGTTTGCCTTAACCTTCCCTGTTACTGAGGCTGACTGTGATAGCTTAGTTGGAAATTTCACCACCAGAATTACGATTGCATTAACATTCTGGTGCCGCTAAAAACTAAATGTGTGCCATGCATTAATAAAGCCCCATGGAAAAATTCAACCACCATAATTAAGTTAGAGAGAGAATGCAGACATGCTGAAAGAAAATGGAGACTATTCATTATGATATATACAAAAACTGCCTTATACAGCTCAACAACCAACTTAAGACTGCAAGGTCAGAGTATTTCTCTAGCCTTTTCAACAGTAACAAAGATGATCCTAAATTCCTGTTCCTCTCAAACCACATTAGATACCTCAGATGAAAAATGTGAAGAATTTGCTAATTTCTTTGGTACAAAAATAGGCATTGTTAGTAGCGGCCTCCCATCCGTGGTACACTTGGCTCCCCACAAGGCATTTGCACCGGTTAGTTGTGAAACACTCGCTAAAGTGGTCTCGCGTCTGAATAACACCAGCTGCCCTCTTGACCCTCTACCAACTAAACATTTCAAAGAATTATCTGATCTATTCTCTGATGATGTTTGGAACATTGTCAATCAGTCATTACAACAAGGAATCTACCCCCAGAGTCTTAAAACTGCTGTTATTAGGCCTCTTTCTAAGAAGTCTAGTCAAGTCAGATGTATTTATATAGAGCTTTATACAATGGAGCATTGTCTCAAAGAAACTTTACAAGTTTAGATTGTCTCCTAATATCTACGTCCAATCCCAAATTGAGCAAGCCTAGGGCGACGGTGGCAAGGAAAAACGTCCTAAGTGTTATGAGGAAAAACCTTGGGAGGACCAAGACTCAAAAAGGGACCCAACCTCCTTGGGCGGCATAGATGATAAATGTAAGAATGAAATTAAAGTCATGGAGTCATACTTCAAATAAAATGTGAAATATGCACATCGGCATTAAGTAATCCGATATACAGTCACTCTAGGATCCTGAGTCTAAGCAGGAAAGCCGTTGGCGGCACTTCGACCCCAGCCAACTGGAGGAAGGTGAAGGTTACTGCCCTCCGGTGTGGCCTGGGTATGATGGGGCTGGAGCTTATGATGGAAGCAGCTTGAGTGAAGCTGAAGCGGATGAACATCATGTGTGGGGCAGGAACTGGTACCTGGAACACAGCTCGGAGAGAAAACAGTAAATGCAATTAGTTATTGATTAAGAGCGCAGTGTCTATTAACAATCACTGATGCCATGTATAGCATGAGACCCCGGCAGCAAAGGACAAGGCAGGCAGGCCAGACATGACTCCAGACTCCGGCCCAAGTAACCCGAGCCATGCATCCTGGTCTAAATCTAGTTAAAAGTCTGCGTAAAAAAGTATGTCTTTAGCCTAGTCTTAAAATTTTGGAGAGTGTCTGAGTCTCGAACAAAAGTGGGAAGTTTATTCCATAGTTGGGGGGCCATGTATGAGAGCCTTTCCCCCTGCTGTGACTTTTTTAATTCCAGGATGTAAAAGAAGTCCTGCACCCTAGTGAGCTGGATTGTAAAACTCCAAGAGTTCACTCAGATAATGTGGGCCGATATGTACAGCTGTGTTAAGTAGGATTTAACCCAAGAAAGTGCCAATTCCTTAATGCCTACAGTATTTTTTAGTCTGTTTAGTAACATCATCATGATCTATAGTGTCAAATGCTGCACTTAAGTCTAACAGAACAAGAAAAGAAACAGATCCATTAACAAATCATTTAGTATCCTAATTAATGCAGTTTCAGTACTATGATGGGGCCTGAAGCCAGACTGAAATGTTTCATAAACACCATTCCTTTGGAGGTAACTGCAGAGCTGCTGATAGATGGCTTTTTCTAAGATTTTGGACAGAAATGGTAGATTTGAAATTGGTCCATAATTAGATATCACACAAGGGTCAAGATTGGCTTTTTTAATCAGTGGCTTGATAACGGCACACTTAAAGGATTTAGGCCCATAACCAAAGGTAAGGGATGAATTGAAAATAACTAACAGTGGCTCTATAATACTAGGTATCACTTCTTTGAGTAAACGTGTAGGAATTAGATCTAATAAACATGTTGATGACTTAGATCAGTGCGGATACTTCAGTATTAATAATTGAGGTAAAAGATTCTAATCTTGATTTACAGCTAATTAACCAGATGTCATCACTAGTTCTGCATCTGGAAGGTTGCTGAATAGTTTGGCGAGTTTTATGCCTTTATAATAGAAATCATTATAAAACTATTAAACTATCTTCTCATTAAAGAAAGTCATGAAATCATTACCATTAAAATTACACAGAAGAGATTTGTTGCTGTTCAATTTTGTTATGGTTTGCATTTTCATTTGTTATATTTATAGGCATTTGTGTGAGTTTTTGGCTACATGCACATGCAGTGCATCATTTTGACAGTAATCAGTATAAGCTGCTAATTAAACATAACTAGTAAGCAAGATGGCTGTAGCTGCAGCTCAGTGAACAGACAATTAAATTGTTAATTGCAATTATTTATATGACCACTAATCGTCAGCTAAAGTTAAATGATTGTAATGGCCTAATTGCAACTATTATTTCAAGCTTTAATTTATAATTAAATTTATTTACAACTTCATAAATGTATTGTTCAATAAATTGTTGTTTGTCATAATAGTGTGTATTAATTAGTACACTATTATGAAGCATGCAGGCCTACTAAAATAGTGGGGTTGTAAAAATAGACAATTAAATAGTTAAACGCACTTGCGTTAGACAATCGTCAACTAAAATTGATCGTGACAGCCTTAGGTAAATTAATTACAGTTAAGTTTAAATGGATCTTATAGTTGAAAACAACATAAATGTAAAGCCTGTCACACAACGGCATTAGGCACACCTATGCTGGCACTTTATGACTCCAAACACTGTTCAGTTCATCATTTTGGCAGTAGTACATTTAAATTAAAGAGATAACTGTGACATCATTAAGCCACAGTAGATCACATGACTTAAAACTTACACAGAAAATGGCAAAAGCATTTTTCTGTAAACAAACAAATGCTTAAGGCCATGTTAACTCAGTTAATGCTACTACCAAACATGATAAGTGAGCACAAAAACCAAACCATGAGGTGGAGAGAACTGCCAATAGGTCTCAGAGGCAGGATTGTATGAAGGTAGAGATCTGGAGAATGCTACAAAACATTTCCCTGCACTGGAACTTTCCAAGATCACGGTGGCCTCCATAATTCTTAAATGAAACAGGTTTGGAACAACCAGGACTCTTCTTGGAGCTGGCTACCCCACCAAACTAAATAATCGGTAATAGACGGACCTTGGCAAGACAGGTGATCATGACTCCAATGGTCACCCTGGCTGAGCACCAGAGATCCTGTATGCTGAGGGGAGTGACATCCAGACACATGAAAACCTGCCTGAAGTTTGCAAATAAACACCTAAGAACTTCAGGCAGGCTTTCATGTGCATGTTACTGAGGAGCAGCTTCTGTGTGGCCACTCTGCCATAAAGCCCAGATTGGTGGAGTGCTGTAGTGATGATTGATCTTCTGGAAGTTTCTCCCATCTGCAAACAAGAATCTTTGGTGCTCAGCTAGGTGACCTTTGGGTTCTTGGTCACCTCCCTTACCAATATAATAATCAGTCAAACAAACTGGCTTGTGGATTCACTAGATTCACTCATTTTTATCGTGTTATTAAGAATAATGTTTTGCTGACAATGCCTAGGTAGCTGTTAGCTAGCTGGCTAACGTAAGCGTTTCAGATGTCTTATTGGATTGAGTGATAAACACGTCAGTAAAACAGGCTTTTTCTCTGTTAAATTTCTGCAGTAGTCACTTTCTCAACAGTGAATACCTACACTTAGACACACGTCCTTTATACAGCATAGATACTGAACTAACTGATATTAGTTAAAGACATGAAATAAGTGAGGCAGTGGCGCTGAGACAGAGGGTGTGTCTGAAATCACACCCATAGACTGATATACGTAATATTTTAGTAATAAAATAGTATACTATATATTATGCATATGATCGCAGTCACGTTCATATTCTTCTTCTCTTGGGTTTATGGTGATTGGCATTAGTGATGTGTCGGTTGCGACCGATCCGGCTCTTTGAAATGAACGACGGGAGTCGGTTCCTGATTGTGAGCCGATTTATATATATTTTAATTTATTGTACATTCCGACACATTGCTGCTTATTGCACTTCTTGTTAGATGCTAAACTACATTTCGTTGCGTTGCACTTGTACATGTGCAATGACAATAAAAATATGTCTATATATATATATATATATATATAGTTTAGCATATATATATATATATATATTATCCCCTCAGAGAGAATCTTTTCTAAAACAGGTCAGATCATAACAGAAAGGTGAAGCAGGATCAACCCCTTAAAGATGAGATCCTTGTTTTTTTTTTTTTGTTTGTTTTTTTTTTTGTTTTTTTTTTATGCCAATCTTCACTAAAACTGTAACCTGGATGCTGCTTTTTCTTTTTTGCACATTTTTATTTAGATTTTGTTGAGTGATGTTTTGTTGATGATCTCTTGTCTCCCTGTATATAGTTGCAAATTTACAAATAATACACATAATCAGAGACCTGAGACCAGATTGGACCTGTATTTGAGATGAGTCTTCGTTTTTGTATTTTGTTTTACTGTGTTCCATTGTGAGTATATAAATAAAAACCATATTAATAATAACAAACATTGGATATCATGTGTTTTTACATTAGTAATTCATTTTGCACATAATTTGGTAATAAATGAAGCTACAAAAAATCTAGAGACACTGAGAAGCCGAAAGAGCCGGCTCTTTTTAGTTAGCCGAGCCAAAAGAGCCGGCTCTCTGAAAAGAACCGGAACTCCCATCACTAATTGGCATACTGTATTGGTGCATTATCGCCACCTACTGGACTGGATTAGACCGGTTAGACCGTAGACTCGTATATACAGTCTATTTTTAGACACCCTGTTTAGCCTACTGCATGTTATGCCCCAGAACAGACAATTCAAGGGAACGGATTATTAAATTGAAGGAACAACTTGAGATTCTACAAACTTTTTTTTCCCACCTTGTTACTTCTAGGGTTCCGTAATTATCTTTGCTGTGGTCATCAAACCACATTTTGATATATTTACTTCCATTAAGTTGCCATATAACTATCTAACCATAACCATATAACTATCAGATCAAATAAATCTGAGTCTGAGGATATGCTTAAGGTAGTAACCTAATTTTGCACAATCCTGTATCATTATTGAATTTTATTATATCTACAGGACACATTTGCACTTCCATTCAGTCTAATTTTCATATATAACCTTGCATAAATTATTTGTTACATGTCACTTAATTTTGCACAAATCTGAATAAATTGCACTAAAACTACTACCAAATAATATGCTGACCATGATATATTCGGTGCTTGACTGGTCGTCCAGCTCTCTGGACCTGAACCTCAAAGACATTCTTTGGGGTATTGTCAAGTCAAAGATGAGAAACACCCGACCCAGCAATACAAATGAGCTGAAGGCCACTGTCAAAGCAACCTGAACTTTAATAACATCTTACAGCAGTGCCACAGGCTGATTGCTCCCTGCCATGCTGCACTCCTGCAGTAATTCATGGTAAACGAGCTATAACCAAATACTGAGTGTACAAATTACAGTACTTGTAAGAAGTTTCTGTATTGTACATTCTTTGCTGTTTGATCACATGAAATATCCTAATAATTTGAGATTCTTTAGAAAATCATCAAAACTTGTAATTTGAGTGTCCAAACTTTTGTATGAGACTGTACAACTTCAAAGTAGATGGAGGCTTACAACTGGGGATATTAATACAATTTACAAAATATAGATGGCCCGTGTCCTAGAAACTCTTGCATTCAGAAGTGTGTCTTGGACCAATAGGTCACAGGCCTTGGTTTGTGATCCCATCCAAGGACCAAATTATACAAATATAAATAACCTGGCTGATAAAGTAGATCTGTTAGGAAGGGTAGCAGTGGGAACACTGCTCATCTAGGGGTCAGAAGTCATCTCATACCTGAGGGTGAAAAGGAAGGTAACGGATGATGTGCCCAGTTAAGGACCAGGACATCCTGTCTCAGAGGGCTGTCTGGACCCGATGGGGGGAAAACCCCCACCAGCATGATTTTTGACTTGGCATTGGTAAACGGGTCTACCCATCACAGTGCAGATGCCTCTGGGTTTATGCATTCAGTGGTGCATATGCTGCACCATTGCATGATCCTGATAGTTAATTGCTTTTAATGATGTTTTTGTTTATTTGGTTTATTTAACATCACGTTATTCATGATGAAAAGAAGGTTACATCGATACACACATTATATCAGTACAAGCTAGATCAGTACATCATGTTTCATCAGTATCAAATACGCTCAAGGGTAATTTAGTATCTCTAATTCACCTAACTTGCATGTCTTTGGACCCACATGGACATGGAGAGTACATGCAGACCTTCTTGCTGTGAGGTACTACCCAGCCTCAGTTGCTTTTAATGAAGTCATGGGTGGGCCTGGTGGTTAACATGTATGTTACATTTTTTATTATAATTACAAATGCATCACTATATGTTCACGATACGAAATTATGTGTTGCGATCTTGACGCTGTCCGATCACCATATTAAATATTACGTATGCATCGAATATTCAGCAGCCAAAATTATTTGGCTGAGAATGGCAAAAAAAAAGCACTTTTGGTGTTTGCTCGAATAAGTGAAAAGATCAAATAATTTATACCGAACAATATTGTTTTTGATGACACACTCAAATCGCAACCAGCGCAGTGCGAGGCACTCTTTGGAAATGCAGCAAACATGTCGGCTGTGTGAAAGCAGGGCTCTGACACCTGCACCTTCTTTTTAAAGAAATGAGAATGAAATACTTACTTAGGATCACTTGAACGAACGAGACTTGACCAGACTGCACT
Organism: Ancistrus triradiatus; assembly: GCA_025084515.1. Classification (NCBI taxonomy): domain Eukaryota; kingdom Metazoa; phylum Chordata; class Actinopteri; order Siluriformes; family Loricariidae; genus Ancistrus; species Ancistrus triradiatus. The sequence goes on from JAJAGP010001248.1 coordinate 130,108, forward strand.
AGCACTTTACCAAGTATTCATTGGGTCTGTCTCATTACCTAGTGCCCTTGCTGCCTACTTCCTATGCAGGGTGTCTTCTTTGTAAAGCTTCTTAAGTGAAATTGGAACCCTAAGACTGGCTAATGAGACAGTAAGTTCTGAGTAACTGATTGCGTCTCCGATTGTTTACAGTGTCTGCATGGACACTAGCAAACTATTACAGGATAGTATTCTGGTCTTTTTAATCTTTCCTTAAGGCTCCTTTTTGGAGGAACAGCATAATACATGAGGAGCAGATCAAATGTAGACAGACGCTAATAGTAGAACTAACACGAGGGACATGTAAGTCCTTCTGTATGAGATCTGTGGTTTACCACATTTCACTGGTAGCTGGTGATAAATTGAGTGAAAGAGTCAAAATATTATGTGAAATTTATAAAAAGTACATTTTATATAATCGCATACATATTTAACACCTGAGACAACAGGTGCGATGTAAGTAAATCACTAGATCCTAGTGCTGGGTAATATGACCTCAAATCAGTATCACGATTAATTTCATTTTTCCTTGATTGCAATTAATTTGAGGAATTAATTGCAATTAACGATTTTTCTTGTTTTGTTGTTTTATGGCCTTCATATTTCACTGTTTGTACTGTACAATGTTTGTACTGTACAAACTATTAACACTGGGATTTTTGTCTAAAGAAAAACTGCATGTAGTTGTGATTTTAAAACTGAAGAAAAAACAATTTGACGTATTTATGGTTGTTTATTGAATATTCAACCAACTGAAATCGTCCGTGATGTAGTAGGATATGGCATGAGTCATTTCTTTCCATCTTCTTGAATCCTTTTCATATTGTGTAGCATGTAGGAGAATTAAAATTGAAATAACTGACATCTACAAGATTATGTGGGATCTGAATATCGGTTTTGATTAATTACCCAGCCCTACTAGATACAGTCCTGATACAATGGTGCAAAAATGTATTTAGTCAGCCACTGATTGTGCAAGTTCTCCTACTTAGAGAGAGGTCTGTAATTTTTGTCATAGGTACACTTCTAACTATGAGAGACAAAATGAGAAAAAATCCAGGAAATCATATTGTAGGATTATTAAAGAATTTAATTGTGAAATTATGGTGGAAAATAAATATTTGGTCAATAACAAAAGTTCAGCTCAATACTTTGTAACATAACCTTTGTTGGTAATGACAGAGGTCAAACGTTTCCTGTAAGTCTTCACCAGGTTTGCACACACTGTAGCTGGTATTTTGGCCCATTCCTCCATGCGGATCTCCTCTAGAGCAGTGATATTTTGGGGCTGTTGCTTGGCAACACGGACTTTCAACTCCCTCCACACATTTTCTATGGTGTTGAGGTCTGGAGACTGGCTAGGCCACTCCAGGACCTTGAAATGCTTTTTACAGAGCCACTCCTTCGTTGCCCGAGCGGTGTGTTTGGGATCATTGTCATGCTGGAAGACCCAGTCATGTTCCATCTTCAATGTTCTCACTGATGGAAGGAGGTTTTGGCTTAAAATCTCACAATTACATGGTCGTGTTCATTTTTCTCTTAACACGGATCAGTTGTCCTGTCCCCTTTGCAGAAAACACAGCACCAAAGCATGATGTTTCCACCCCAATGCTTCACAGTAGGTATGGTGTTCTTGGGATGCAACTCAGCATTCTTCTTCCTCCGAAAACGACGAGTTGAGTTTTTACCAAAAAGTTCTATTTTGTTTTCATATGACCACATGATATTCTCCCAATCCTCTTCTGAATCATCCATATGCTCTCTGGCAAACTTCAGACGGGCCTGGACATGTACTGGCTTAAGCAGGGGGACACTCCTGGCACTGCAGGATCTGAGTCCCTCTCGGCGTAGTGTGTTACTGATAGAAGCTGATAGGATTTTTGCTCACCGTTCTCATGATGATTTTGACCCCATGGGATGAGATCTTGCGTGGGGCCCCAGATCGAGGGAGATTATCAATGGTCTTGTATGTCTTTCTTTTTCTTACAGTTGTTCCCACAGTTGATGTATTCACACCAACCTGCTTGCCTATTGTAGATTCACTCTTCCCAGCCTGGTGCAGGTCTACAGTTTTCTTCCTGGTGTCCTTCGACAGTCTTTGGTCTTGGCCATGGTTGAGTTTGGAGTCTGACTGTTTGAGGCTGTGGACAGGTGTCTTTTATACAGAGTCACACAGGTGCCCATTAATACAGGTAACGAGTGGAGGACAGAATAGCTTCTTAAAGAAGTTGTTACAGGTCTGTGAGAGCCAGAAATCTTGCTTGTTTGTGGGTGACCAAATACTTATTTTCCACCATGATTTACAATTAAATTCTTGAAAAATTCTACAATGTGATTTTCTGGATTTTTTCTCATTTTGTCTCTCATAGTTGAAGTGTACCTATGATGAAAATTACAGACCTCTCTCATCTTTCCAAGTAAGAGAACTTGCACAATCAGTGGCTGACTAAATACTTTTTTGCCCCACTGTGTCTGTGAACCAGCAACAGACTTCAGGGCTAAATGGAATGTTTCCATCTTCTGTTGATTGATATATATGCGCAGGGCATCTGTTGGGAACGCTGCGCTAACACTGGGTATGGCCTCCCGTTGCTCCCAAGTTTCTGCTCAGTGTTGAAATGATTGTATCGTACAATTTTTGCAAATATTGCAGGTGCACTTTTATGCTACAAAGCTAAAGCGTTTGTACGTTCTACGATGTCCCAAAGCTTTTCTATTGGAATCAGATCCAGTGACTGGGAATACCACTGAAAAACACTGAACTCATTGTCATGTTCATGAAACTAGTTTTGCTTTATGGCAAGGTGCATTATCATGCTGGATGTGAGTATTTGAGCATGAGTAAATTGTGGTCATGATGGGATTCAATTGAAATGAGATTCTTTAGCCCAGGCTACATTTCTCCAGTCTTTTATTGTACAGTTTTGGTGAACCAAGTGGATAAACGAGTTGTTTCCATCTGCAGAACTGTTAATGACTGGATGTTTTTTTTTCTTTATTGCACCTCTTTGAGTTGTGTGTGAAAGTCCTAGGAAATCGGAAATACTCAAACCATATCGTCTGGGACCAACATTCATCCCACGGTCAAAATCACGGAGATCACATTCCCGTCCCCCATTCTGATGGTACATATGAACATATAACCTGATATTGGTGGTTTGTAACAGCACAATTTTATGCATTCACTGCTGCCATTTAATTGCCTCATTACATAATTGTGTGAATTAGCAGGTGTATAGATGTTCATAATAAAGTGCATCGTGACTGTATATCAAACCTCCAAGGTTTTGACTAAGGAACTCGGTCCCCCATATTGTATTCAGCTGTGTGTACAGATAGTTCATAATTAATGGTAATTAACCTGTTTAGACTATGGCTGCATCTGAAATGGCATAGGCCTAATGATTCCATGCAGTATACACTGTACACACTGTTAGTACTGTCCATTAAAGTAGTATTGTCTTGCAATCCTGCTTTTGCATACTGTTCAGACTCATTTGCGGTATCAGGCGCAGCCCATGTTTTATGCTTTGATTGCATCGGTATTGGCATCAACACCAAAAACCCTGATCGGTACTTCTATACTTTACAGTTACTGTAAAAAATTACGTTAAGATTTAAACATCAGCCTGATGTTACCACACTTCACACTTGAGAACTTGTGTTGTTGACAGCTTTATTATAACCTACAGTGGGACAAAAAAAGTATTTAGTCAGCCACTGATTGTGCAAGTTCTCCTACTTGGAAAGGTGAGAGAGGTCTGTAATTTTCATCATCAGTACACTTCAACTATGAGAGACACAATGAGAAAAAACATCCAGGAAATCACATTGTAGAATTTTTCAAGAATTTAATAGTAAATCATGGTGGGAAATAAGTATTTGGTCACCCACAAATAAGCAAGATTTCTGGCTCTCACAGACCTGTAACGTCTTCTTTAAGAAGCTATTCTGTCCTCCACTCGTTACCTGTATTAATGGCACCTGTTTGACCTGGATATCTGAATAAAAGACACCTGTCCACAGCCTCAAACAGTCAGACTCCAAACTCAACCATGGCCAAGACCAAAGAGCTGTCGAAGGACACCAGGAAGAAAATTGTAGACCTGCACCAGGCTGGGAAGAGTGAATCTACAATAGGCAAGCAGGTTGGTGTGAATAAATCAGCTGTGGATTGGGAGACTATCATGTGGTCAGATGAAACCAAAATAGAACTTTTTTGTAAAAACTCAACACGTCGTGTTTGGAGGAAGAAGAATGCTGAGTTGCATCCCAAGAACACCATACCTACTGTGAAGCATGGTGGTGGAAACATGCTTTGCGGCTGTTTTTTTTGCAAAGGGGACAGGACTACTGATCCGTGTTAAGGGAAGAATGAACAGGGCCATGTATTGTGAGATTTTAAGCCAAAACCTCCTTCCATCAGTGATCGCATTGAAGATGGAACGTGGCTGGGTCTTCCAGCATGACAGTGATCCCAAACACACCACAAGGGGTGGCTATGTACAACGCATTTCAAGGTCCTGGAGTGTCCTAGTCTCCAGACCTCAACACCATAGAAAATTTGTGGAGGGAGTTGAAATTTGTGAAGAGAGTTACCCAGCGACAGCCCCAAACCATCACTGCTCTAGAGGAGATCCGCATGGAGGGATGGGGAAAAAAACAGCTACAGTGTGTGCAAACCTGGTGAAGACTTATTGTGTACTCACACTGAGCACGGTTGCCTGAACCGGGCCAGAGCACGAATGGGGAGGGGGGACAGACACGCTCTGGCCCGCACTCACACTAGCCTCACACAGAAACGCGCTCTGGCGTGCTTTCGTCATCCCCATGCTCGCTCGCACAGCACACTTCATAGTTGTACATATGATCGGGTAATCACATACATTTATGCCATTCTTTGCTTTCGTTTTGTGCGTGCTGTGCAGCTGCCTCCGTAAGCACCAGATGCCGAAAAATAGTTCATCATCAGTAACTTTATTATAAGGTTTATTAAGGCTGTGTGTCTGCGTGTAAAGAGAAACAAAAAGTCACGCATAAAGTACGCTGTACAGCACAATAAGCCGGAACACAGTGCGCTGCATAATCACTGCACTTATTATATGGCTTATTAGGGCTGTGTGTTAGCGCGAACAAAGAGAAACAAAAAAAGTCACATATTAAATACAAGCAGGAAGTCCGCTCTACAGCACGAAATACAGCACGTCGCATAATCAATGCACTTATTATAAGGCGTATTATGGCTGTGTGTCAGCGCGAACAAAGAGAAATAAAAAAGGCCTGTATAAGTATAAGCATAGAGTCCGCTGTGCAGCATAATAAGCCGAAATACAGTGTGCTGCATAATCAATACACTTATTATAAGGTGTATTAGGGCTGTGTGTCAGCACGAACAAAGAGAAATAAAAAAGCCCTGTATAAGTAGAAGCATATAGTACGCTGTGCATCACGAGAAGCCGGAACACTGAGCTGCATTATCAATACACTTATTATAAGGCTTATTAGGGCTGTGTGTTAGCACGAACAAAGAGAAACAAAAAAGTCACATATTAAATACAAGCAGAAAGTCCGCTCTACAGCACGAAATACAGCACGTCGCATAATCAGTGCACTTATTATAAGGCGTATTAGGGCTGTGTGTCAGCGCGAACATAGAGAAATAAAAAAGCCCCGTATAAGCATAGAGTCCGCTGTGCAGTATAAGAAGTTGGAACACAATGAGCTGCATTATCAGTGCACTTATTATAAGATCTATTAGGGCTGTCCAGCAAACTGCGCTCTGGCCCACCTATTTCAACCGGGCCCGAGTGCGATTCGTGAATCGTGCCCCGGCGCGATTGGGAGCACTCACACTAGCAAAACGAACCGCGCTCGGGCAGCAAACGCACCCGGGCGCAGTTCGAATTGCCTAGTGTGAGTACACCCTTACAAAAAACGTTTGACCTTTGTCATTACCAACAAAGGTTATGTTACAAAGTATTGAGTTGAACTTTTGTTAAGGACCAAATACTTATTTTCCACCATAAGTTACAATTAAATTCTTTAAAAATCCTACAATGTGATTTCTTGGATTTTTCTTTTTTCTCATTTTGTCACTCATAGTTGAAGTGTACCTATGATGAAAATTGCAGACCTCTCTCATCTTCCTAAGTAGGAGAACTTGCACAATCAGTGGCTGACTAAATACTTTTTTTGCCCCACTGTACGTACTTGATGTGCAGTAAAATCAAACATTTAAACTTAGTATCCCACATCTGGTTGCGTGCATAACACAGTGTCCCATATTCTCTTTATAGTAATTCGTGCTGCTGGATCTGGACCACTTCTGATTTAAAGAGTGCAATGAGAATGGCGAGACTCTGGAGGTCCTACCAGGTGTTAATGGCGAAACACCCATGGACTATGCAAATTATAACGGCTGGTAAGAATCTCGGCATCTCTTGCTAACATAAATAGACAGGTTTCAATGATTTGAACTTGAAGGCATGCAAAGATGGACTGCTGGCTAAAATGTAAATTGACATCATCTGAAGTGGAACCAGGTCAGAGCTTGAAAGGATTAGCACAAAGAGCAGTGCTAGCGATGTCTATGCTGAAAATATTAATCCTGAGACAGTAACCCAAACAAGGAGAAGCAGCAGTCCAAAGACAAGTTTCAGGCTTTGTGGCTTAGAATATATTCATGGCATGAACTTAACAACGGTGAAATCAGCTGCTTTATTTGTAATATATATGATGTTGTGCCTTTTACCTGCCATTCAGATGGCATTTCTCATAGAGCCACCTTGAAACAATATAGCGAGGCAGATTCAGCAAAGAATGTGATGGCCAATGCCATTGAAGTTATGCAATTGCAATGCGAGGAGGAAACGAAGGGGCTTCTCAAAACCTCCTACTTTATAGCAGAAAACGAGTTGGCTAATTCAAAATGTTGTCATTTTGGTTAAATTCATGAAAGTGATGGAGTGTCTTTATTTCAAAAACCTGAACATGGACACATCAAGTTATGGAAGCTACCTTAATGAGAAAGGTCTATCAGAAATGCACCAAGCTATTGTAAGTACACTTGTGGAGGATGTTGACAAGGCTGTGCTAAAAAGTCCTGTGTTTTCCTTAATACTGGATTAGTCCACAGACTTAAGTAACATGAAGCGACTCATTACATATGTAAGTTACATACAGTAGATGACAACAATATTAAAACAAAACCGTTTAGGACCTCTGAGATTGTAGATGGAAGAGCAGACACTATTTTTGAGGATGTGAAGCAATTGCTGACAGAAAAGAATGGATGCCAAAGGAGGAGTTAAAAAACTTGGAGAGGAATTCAACTTTGGTATTGGTAAGGGTTCTCATCATCTTGCTCTTGCTGCTAGTGATGCAGCCAGATCTGGGAAACAGGTGAAAAAGTTTCAACAGGATTTGAGGTCAGTTTTTGTATTTTTCAGTAATTCTGCTGTCAGAAGTAACACGTTGCATGATTTGCAGAAACAGTTAGATGAGCCCTAACTGTTTACTCAGCCACATACAGTAAAGTGGCTATTAATTCACAATGCTGTTTCAGTGGTGTCTTAGAGATATCCTGGAGCACATGGCTGCCTCCAGCACTCAGGACTCTGCCAAAGGTCTGCTGACAGCTCAGACAGTTCAACTATGTGGCTCTGTCATTTGATGAAAGGTGTACTTATATGTGGCCCTTCTCTCAAAATTTTTCAAAGAGGAGATATGAACCTTGTTTATCCACTTCGTAGAATTGTGGTGAGCACAAAAGCATCACAGAATCCACAACAAATCAAATTTTCAAGTTAAGTCCAACCAGTGGTTTAAGGTACCAAACAGGCCCTGGGAGAATAATAGTCCACTGTGGCCCTGCAGAAAAGGAATTTTTCAGTTCTCTTCATGGAACCATGTTTAAAGGAGACAAGCTTTTTGACTTCAACACTCAAAAACCAGCCTTTGATGGCATGAAGAGCAGGTATGTAGAATCAGTGATCGACAGAAGAGTCCCTGCTGACACAATGGCTATTCTGTTGTGGTTCACGGTGTTGGAGCCAAAAAAGGTCATTCTGGCAAAACAGTCCTTTTGAGAATTTATCTCTCTGTGGTGCAGAGAAACTTGAAAACCTACTAACACTCCTCTCATGTAATATAACTGCAGATGAAGCTCAGTCAGCGTTTGCAATGCTAAAGCAAGTCATGGTTTCCAGTTACTTGTATGCTTCATTTTCCTTTCAGCAGTTTGCAGAAATTATCTTGCATGAAGAGAGTGGTGTATTCACTGAAATGGAGAAACTCATTGAGATAGCTATGGTCATACCTCTTGCAAGTGTGTCATGTGAACATGGATTCAGCACACAAAACAGGATTAAAACTAAATTCAGAAATTCACTGAGTAATACAATCTTCACCAATCTGATGCTCATTTCAGAGCTTGCCCCCCAGTGCAGTTTGATTTTGACAGAATTTTTAAGTGGAAAGAGATTAAGCAGAGGAGATAAAGCACACGAAAGAATGATCTTTTTCTTGTTGCCGATAAAGGTCAGGTCTCCATACTACTTCTACTTGATCTTACTGCTGCTTTTGATACTGTAAACCACAACTTACTTCTGTCTAGACTTTCTAACATTGGACTCTCTGCCTCAGTACTATCCTGGTTCACATCATATTTGACCAATAGACGCCATTTTGTTTGTATAGGGAGCCATGTATCTGACTCTGTTGCCATCCGTCAGGGTGTTCCCCAGGGTTCAGTTCTTGGGCCACTATTGTTCATCGTCTACATCACTTCCCTTGGTGACATTTTATGCCATTATGGCTTGAAATTTCACTGCTATGCCAATGACACTCAAGTCTATGTCAGTCTTAAGCCATCAGATTCCATTCCGCCAGACTGTCTCACCAGGTGTCTTAATGATCTACATTCCTGGCTTCGGGCAAACTATCTTCTCTTAAATACCCAGAAAACAGAACTCCTCTTTACTGGCACAAAATCAGCTCTATCATCTCTTTCTAACCCTGTTCTCCTTATTGGTGATGTTTCGGTCCTTCCTTCTGGCTCTGCTCGTAATCTTGGTGTCCTTTTTGATTCACTTCTGTCCTTTGTCACATACGATCTCTCTCGAAGTCGGCCTTTTTCCATTTACGCAATATTGCACGTCTCTGTCCGCTGCTATCCCCTAAGGCTGCTGAGGCACTTGTCCATGCATTTGTGGTCTCTCGACTTGACCATTGTAACTCCCTCCTTTATGGCCTCCCATCTAAAACTCTCCGGCCGTTACAGCTTATTCAAAATGCTGCTGCAAGGATTTTAACTTCAACAAGGAAAAGTGAACACATCACTCCTGTACCTTAGCAGACGCCCTTATCCAGGGCAACTTACAATTGATACAGTCTTACAATCCAAGCAATTGTGGGTTAAGGGCCTTGCTCAAGGACCCAACAGTGACAGCTTGGCAGAGGTGGGATTTGAACCCTGGACCCTGGGCCTTTTGATCTAGAGTCCAGGACTTTCCTGAGTGAATCTAGTTTAACAGTGTTCAAATATTAAAGCCCCAGTAATGAAACTGAAAATTTGGCAACACAAACCACAACATGAGCGATGTGTCTGTAATTTCTCTTTGTGAATTCTGGGAGTTTTCATATAAACTCCACAATCATTTTATTTATATATATATATATATAAGATAGAGAGGATATAGATAGATATATAGATATAGAGAGATAGGTAGGGAGTATTAGGGGGGGAGATATATAGAGAGATATAGATATAGATATATAGAGAGATATATAGATATAGAGATAGATATATATATATATATATATATATAGTGGAGAGAGAGAGAGAGAGAGAGAGAGAGAGAGAGAGAGAGGGAGAGAGGAGAGAGAGAGGGAGAGAGGAGAGATATAGTATAGAGAGAGAGAGAGAGAGAGATTAGAGAGATAGAGGAGAGATCATATATATATATATATATCTAGATATGAGTGATATATATATATATATATTATGTGGATATATATATGTATATATATGTGTATATATATATGTATATATATCTATGTATATATATATATCTTATATGTATATATATATATATATATATATATATATATATATATATATATATGTGTATATATATATATATATATCTATATATATATATGTATGTATATATATATATATGTATATGTTATGTAATCTTAATAGTTTACACAAAGTACACTTAACTGCAACATGGATTAAATAATATATATAATATATATTATATTTGATAAAATGTCCTCTGGAAGCCCAGCTGTATAAAAAATGATAAAACCAGGGTTGTTTAGAGCAGATCTAACATCCCACAAATCCCAATGAACAATAAACCCCATACCAAAAAATCCACACATTAGTGCTTGTTAAGGAGAACTCCCGTCTATTAGGAGTTGCTATCTGGCCACCAGTATCCAGTAGTTGAACCGGGTTGGCAGCGTTGACACACTTTTCTGCTCGTGACACGTCGTAAACGCGTGTTCCCATCTAATCATCACTTAATTACAGAGTGGCAACACCTGCGTTCCCCATTCTCACCCCTTCTGACGCTGATGTCACCGCTCTCTCCCTTCTCGAGTGAACTGCACGCTCTGCGCAGCCCGAGTGAGAGAGCGATCACTCGCTCCTTTAATTCAGAGCGCATATTATTTTCGTTTCAGCAGTTTAATTCACTGCAGCGCATTCTAGCGCTTAAGGGAACTGTCCCTGTTCTTTGTTATTTATTAGGTTTTTTTTCCACCTGTTTTTGGGTTCGTCCCAGAACGGCGCCTTTGTCTGTCCTTATAAGCTCCCTGGTCTGGTGTGGCTGTTGCGGCTCCGTGGCTATCTCTGTTAAGCCTGTGTTCCACCAACGCTATAGCACGGGTTTTGATACTCAGCTATGCCGACTTGGGTTAGTTATTTTCTTTTCCTTTTCTATTTTTGGTTATAACTACCATCTGGAGCTAACTGCACTTGGGTCCCAAAATATTTATATTTTATTTTCACGGTTCGTCATCTCCTTAAATTATGGCGAACCGTAACACCGTCAGCTGGAAAGCCCCACCGATATCGTTTGTAAGCAAGTATGGTGCTATAATAGTTGTATAGAAATGTCATCAAAAACAGCACGGACCATTAAATAACGTAATCCAACATGTCAGAGCGCCGCTCTGCTGCATAATTAACAAACCTCCACGTCTCTCTTGAAGCAAAACAGTTCTGCAGCATAAATTTTTTTCCACTCACCTCCACTGGTGACCTATCCCAGTCAGATCGTCCAGATCAACTCAAAATATGACAAACTTTCTATGCCTCAGGCACTGAAATGATATTGGACTTCACGTACGCTATTGCCTCAGCCGGGTCTCAAAACTCTTTTTGGTCCCATTATTTGTAATGCAAAACTTGTCTGGGTAAAAACGTCCGAAACAAACACCTTCTCACCCACATTGCATCTTCTTAACCTCGGTGACCTGGCACATGCCACACTGGGAGGTTAATCCAGGAAAATGGAAATCCTTACGCCTTTGTATTGCAGAGGGCCGGACTCTTGTGCCAGACGGAGAATCTTAACCCAATCCTGATAATAGTGGAGTTTGGTCGCAATAATCCGAGGCCTACCACCAGGCCATAATGGCTGAAGGCCACTATGGGACCTGGCAATCATAACCTCCTTGTCCATATGCAGTACTTCTTTTAGCAACTTCGCTACCGTGGAGGGAGAAATCGTGCCTTGTCTCTCCGTAACGTTCAGTATGCAAATGTGTGATCTTCTTATTCGCCTTTCTATTTGTCACGTAGACTTTCCACCTCAAGGTTGAGCTTATGTTTAGACTAGATTAGATTCAACTTTATTGTCATTACACATGTACAGGTACAATGCAACGAAATGTAGTTTAGCATCTAACCAGAGGTGCAATAGGCAGAAAGTGCGGAATGTACAATAGATGCAGTATGTACATATATAGGCTATTGGCTATGAACACTATAGACATATATACAGATTGAATCATTTACAATTTAAATTGGAATGGAAGGGATGGATGTGCATAACTATGTATGCACAGTATATGCAGAATATGTCAAGGATATACAATTATACAGCTATGTACAGTTTAAAAGTAACGTAATATACTTTTATATGATCCTGGAGAATGGAGTGCAGTCATTATGCAGAATGTATGTATGCGAGTGTTACAGGTGGACAGAGTTCAGTAAGGAGACAGCTCTGGGGAAGAAGCTGTTCCTCAATCTACTTGTCTTGGTCCGGAGGCTTCTGAAGCGTCTGCCTGAGGGCAAGGTGGCAAAGAGACTATGAGCCGGGTGGGAGGAGTCTTTAAGAATACTGCGTGCTCGTCGCAGACAACGATTCATTTGGATGTCCTCAACTGATGGAAGTGGGATCCCTGTGATTTTCTGGGCCATTTTTACCACTCGCTGTAGTTACTTACGGTCTGCGACAGTGCAGTTTCCATACCAGACAGTAATACAGCTGGACAGGATACATTCGATCGCACAGCGATAGAAGTTCATTAGGAAGGCTGGGGACAGGTGTAGTCTCCCCAGCGTTCTCAAAAAAAAAGAGACGCTGGTGAGCCTTCTTGACAAGACTGGAGGTGTTGAAGGAAACTGCATCCTCTGCTCATATTGCTGCAGTATGCAGATTGATGTGGGTCCAGTGTAGGTGGAAGGCAGTTCTTCAGTTGTGCCAAGATCAGCCTTTCAAAGCACTTCATAATGATGGGTGTGAGTGCTATAGGGCGATAGTCATTAAGGCACGTCGGGTTGGAGTGTTTCTGTACTGGTATGATGGATGTGGATTTGAGGCATGTTGGTACAGCTGCCTGGATGAGGGACAGCTTGAAGATATCCGTGGAAACTCCAGTGAGTTGCTCTGTGCATGCTGTCAGCACATGTCCAGGAATGCCATCAGGGCCAACGGCCTTGTGTGCATTAACCCTGCTCAGTGCAGTGTACACATCTGTGGAGGTGAGTTTGAGGGCCTGGAGATCTGCAGAGGGTCTGGTGTCGGTAATCGTCTCTTCGTTGTTCTTGTCAAAGTGAGTGTAAAAGTCATTCAGCTCCTTCAGAAAAGAGACGTCTGCAGTAATCGGGGTGGAGTTGCTGGCCTTGTATTCACTGATAACCTGTATGCCCTGCCATATACGCCGGGGATCATAGTTGGTGAAGTGATCCTGTACTTTGAGCTTGTAGTAGTGCTTGGCTTTTTTGATGCCCCTTCTCAGATTTGCTCTGGATATGCTGTAGGCTTGTGCGTCAAATGATTTGAAGGCGATGTCTCTGGCTTTCAGCAGAAGACGCACCTCCAGTGTTCATCCATGGATTCTGATTTGGGTATGTGGTAATCTGTTTCTCTGAAGTAACACTGTCGTCCTGTCGGGTGTAGGATGTTAAAGCAAAGCTGTTCTGTCTGAACAGACTGGAAATTAGCAGGAAATTACTGCAAAATCTGGTAGAGACGCAAGGCCTTGCAATGTGCTCGCGCCGCCATCTTGGGTCGTATTTTTGTTTTCAATTCTGCGACCCGACATTAGAGGGCAGCAGCGGCATGGTAAATGTGCAGGGATTTGGACAGCAAGCCCTGGCACGCATGCGCTGAGTAGGCTTAGGCCTGATTACACACCTGATTACATATACCAGTGGCAGAGCTAAGTCAAAGTCAAGGGTGCCACGAGAAACACAGCTTACAAACAGCTTCAAATACCTGAACGAGCAGGTGTGTAATCAGGCCTAAGCCTACTCAGCGCATGCGTGCCAGGGAAGCATATAAATTACAGGAAGCATATAAATTATAAATAAAATAGGACCAAGAATGGAGCCCAGTGGGACATATCCCACTGGGCTCCATTCTTGGTCCTATTTTATTTATAATTTATATGCTTCCTGTAGGCTCTATCATACAGAAATACAGCCTTTCCTTTTACTGCTATGCTGACGACACCCAACCCTATCTCAGCTTTAAACCCTCTTCTTTTCCTTTTACCGTTCTCACAGATTGTATTTTTCACCTGAATTCCTGGCTATAATGTTCTTAAGCTCAATTCTCAGAAAACCGAGTTTTTGTTTGTTGGCACCAAATCTGTGCTTTCCTCAATCTCTACCTCCTCCTTAAACATCGGGGGTGTGTCTGTTCTCTTGTCCCCTACTGTCCATAATCTTGGTGTTCTCTTTGATTCAACTTTTGTCTTTTCTTCCTCACTTTAGGTCTATTTCTAAGTCTGCTTTATTTCATCTTTGTAACATTGCTCAGGTGCGCCCTTTCCTTTCTCCCGCTGCTGCTGAGATTCTGGTGCATGCTTTTGTTTCCTCTCGTCTGGATTATTGCAATTGTCTTCTTTACGATCTTCCCTCAAACTCTATTCGAATTCTCCAATACATCCAGAGCTCTGCTGCTAGGATTCTTACACAAACCAAAAAATTTGATCATATCACTCTTGTTTTATCCCAACTGCACTGGCTCCCGGTTCATAAACGCATCCAGTACAAAATTCTACCACTGGCATTTAAATCCCTCCATGGTCTTGCTTCACTCTATCTCTGCAATATAGTCCATCGTTACACTCAAGTCAAGTCATGAGACATCGGCAACCCCACAGGAGGCAGAAGACAGCAACCCAACGTCTCTGATCGCCATAAGACTCTTTGAGTATGAACCCCCAGCTCTGCCCTTAGTCTAAGGCAAGGATGCAGGAGTCAAGATCAAGAGGCCTGAAGCCCAGTTCAGCCAGACCGCCCACCCGACACTCCTGGCTAACGGACAAGGCAGGCAGGCCAGACATGACTCCAGACTCCGGCCCCAGTGACCCAAGCCATGCATCCCAGTCTAAATCTAGTCAAAATCCTGCATAAATAAGTATGTCTTTAGCCTAGACTTAAAATTTTGGAGTGTCTGAGTCTCGAACGAAAGTGGGTAGTTCATTCCATAGTTGGGGGGCCATGTATGAGAAGGCCTTTCCCCCTGCTGTGACTTTTTTAATTCTAGGAACTAAAAGAAGTCCTGCATCCTGCGAACGAAGTAGACAAGCTGGATTGTAAAACTCTAAGAGTTCACTCAGATAATGTGGGACCAGGCCATGTAGAGCTTTATAAGTTATAAGAAGTTTTTTGTAATCAATGCGTAATTTAACTGGTAACCAGTGTAGTGATGATAGAACAGGAGTGAAATTTACTAGAGCATCCAGTAAGGCGTTACAGTAATCCAACCTTGAGGTTATAAACATCATATAAACATCATTAAAAAAGGATATTTCTAAGTTTAGCGATATTACGTAATTGAAAGAAAGCAATTCGAGTTATGCTGCTAATGTGCGCATCAAAGGAGAGATCTGAATCAAATGTGACCCCTAAGTTTTTTACAGATGGACTGGGCAATACTGGACAGCCATCTAGATTTAGGATAGATGTAGCCAACCTGTCTCTCACAGCCTTGGGTCCCACTAATAGAACCTCAGTTTTATCGGAGTTAAGTAAGAGAAAATTATTTTATTAGTGTTTCAGTTGGTCGATAAACCCAACGTGAAAAAGTGTCTCACACCACTTATAATCATTCTTGCAGCCTGAATGACCAACTTATGTCCATTTATCAGTTCCACTTAACATGTAGATGCACCATTTAATTTTTCAATTACAGACTGTTGTCCATCTGTTTCTTTACATATATTCTCTACGTTTCTGTTTGAGTGGTGGATTATTCTCAGCACTGCAGTAACACTGATGTGTTGGTGGTGTGTCATTGCATGCTTTGCTGTTGTGATTGTCTGATTTTAAGTCACTCAGGTCTGTACCTTTGAACAATTTTCCCACATCCAACTAATAACCTGGTCTAATAATCAATACAATCAACATGCGTGGTTTTGATGTTTTGGCTGATTTCTGTATACGTGTGTGTGTGTGTGTGTGTGTGTGTGTGTGTGTGTGTGTGTATATATATGTATATATGTGTGTATATATATATATATATATATATATATATATATATATATATATATATATGTATATTCATACACTATTGTTAGTTTTAGGCAAAACAGTATTACAAAATTTTTGGTTATTTTATTTCTTCTGCATTAATGCGTCAGTGGGAAACAGCACATTTTAGATATACAAATATTTCTTTTGTAAAAAATTTTATCCTACAGTGTTTTTTAATTTTTTTATTTTTTAATGTTGTTAATGAATGTAACATTACCACAAGACCACTTTCCAGATACAAAAGCTTTAGGACTTGAAACAGCCCATAAACTGAATCAGGAACAGTTGGGTAGAGGTAATATAGCTGGTTGAGCAACAACCATCCTGAAATGGCCAGACTGTGGTAGATTGTAGCAGTTTAAGAGCAAACTTGATGTGGTCGACCATGGAAACTCTTCATATGAACGCTTACTTCTCTTCAAAATTGGAAGAAGTCCAGTAGAGCTGGGTGATATGACCAAAATTTCACAATCGAGGGAGATTACCAATGGTCTTGTATGTCTTCCATTTTCTTACAATTGCTCCCCCAGTTGATTTATGCACACCAACCTGTTTGCCTGTTGTAGATTCACTCTTCCCATCCTGGTGCAGGTCTACAATTTTCTTCCTGGTGTCCTTCGGCAGCTCTTTGGTCTTGACCATGGTTGAGTTTGGAGTCTGACTGAGGCTGTGGACAGTCAAGTCAAGTCAAGTCAAGTGATATTTATTTATATAGCGCTTTTTACAATGGAGCATTGTCTCAAAGCAACTTGACAAGTTTAGATTATCTCCTAATAACTACATCCAATCCCAAATTGAGCAAGCCTAGGGAAGACAGTGGCAAGGAAAAACTCCCGGAGTGTTATAGGAAGAAGCTTGGGAGGACCAAGACTCAAAAAGGGACCCAACCTCCTTGGGCGGCGTAGATGATAAATCTAAGAACGAAACTAAAGTCATGGAGTCAAAGTTCGAATAAAATGTGAAGTATGCACATCGGCAATAAGTGGCCCGGGTATGATGGGGCTGGAGCTGATGACGGAAGCTGCTTGAGTGAAGCTGCAGCGGTTGAACATCATGTGTGGGGCTGGAACTGGTACCGGAACACAGCTCTGAGAGAAAACAGAAAATGTAACTAGTTATGGATTAAGAGCACAGTGTCTATTAACAATCACTGATGCCATGTGTAGCATGAGACCCTGGCAGCATTAGCTATAGCAGCATAGCTAGAAAGAGGAGAACTGGTAGGTAACACAGCCAAGAGGGATCACATGAGACATTGGCAACCCCACGGGAGGCAGTAGACAGCAACCCAACGTCTCTGATCACCATAAGACTCTTTGACTATGAACCCCCAGCTCTGCCCTTAGTCTAAGGCAAGTGTGCATGAGTCAAGATCACGAGGATCGATTACAGGTGTCTTTTATACAGATAACGAGGTCAAACGGATGCCATTTATACAGGTATTGAGTGGAGGACAGAAGAGCTTCTTAAAGAGGAAGTTATAGGTCTGTGAGAGCCAGAAATCCTGCGTTTTTGTGGGTGACCAAATACTTATTTCCACCATGATTTACAATTAAATTCTTTAAAAATCCTACAATGTGATTTCCTGTTTTTTTCTTTCTCATTTTTTCTCTCATAGTTGAAGTGTACCTATGATGAAAATTACAGACCTCTCTCATCTTTCTAAGTAAGAGAACTTGCACAATCAGTTGCTGACTAAATACTTTTTTGCCCCACTGTATATAGTTTTAATAGAAATGCACAGAGTGTCCAAATCTGCAGATTTGGACACCCTGTCAGTCAATACTTGGCAACTCCTTGACAGAAACTACAGTGAATCAAAAGGTGCCCAAATCTTTGCAATTGCAGCATGTTATGTTATTTTCTCCACAGTATGTTAAATTCAGCAAATCAATGATGGTATTACATTAAAATTTAAACCGGTTTCCATTTTGAATTTAGACGATGTTCCCAATTGTCAGGCCTAGTGTGTGAAAATGTGATTTGATGTAAAGATGTCTGAAATAACTCGACTGGGAACATGTTAAATTCAGCAAATAAATACTGTGCATTAAACATTTGTAGAAATATGCCATACTGTTGCTTCATGTAGAGGTTAGGCTAGCTTATTTGCACTTAGAAAATCAGCAAACGTTTAAGTAATGCCCAAACTTTTGATATATGTCATGTAATTTCAATCTAATTTGATTTCCCTCAAGATGTGAAATTAATCATTTTCCGGCTTGATAATGTTTAGGACAATGAAGAATTACGTGTTCTACAGTTTCTTGATTATTACAGTATTCACAGTTGCACTCAATGTTTCTTCATTAAAACAATGTGTTGTTTAACCCTGTATGTCCAAATCGCATTCTTGATAATGTGGTCTCTTCTTGCTTACTTCAGTTTGTATGCCTGCCCTTTCCAACGGTACTTTTAATATTATAAAACTGTTTTAAAGTCTGATCTGTACCCATAGATTTTGCCATTTATCTTTCATTTTAGCTTTAATAATGCTTTTAGTATCTTCTTTACTGCATTTTATATTAATCTCTATATTATTCTTTCCTTCTGATTTCCTATAGCGATCCAGTAATGATCTACCAAGCCTTGACCTGTGACGTATTTTCGGGTTTTATCTATGAAACGAGCACAAAACTGAAACGTGCACAGAACAGAAACGCGCACAGAACTGAAATGCGCTGCCGCGGTTGAAGCGTGCAGTTTTAGTTTCTACTTGATTTAAAGTGATTTTGCACTATCGTATTTTGATTTTGTGATCTCGTATTTTGATTTTGCGCTCTCGTATTAAAGATAGTGATCTCACTCCATAGAGCTGTATTTAACTCAGTAATAAGATTTCTCAGTACATGTGTACAGATTTCTGAGTATATGTATTACTCTGAGGTGTGTTGCACTGTCCTGGAGGTAACTAGCAGAGTCAAACACAGTTGCCAAGCCCACTTGTTCTAAGCGACTTTGGGTTTATTTTTCTGTAAAGTGGCTTAGAAATATTGGTTTCTTCCCACATTCATAAGATATGAATTAGTTGGCTGGTCACTCGAAAATTGACACATAACTAGTGTGTTGATTTAACCTTGCGTTTCTGTCATGAATATAGCCATTTATACCACTAAAAAAATGTAAATACAAATGTAATAATAATAAAAAAAACTGGCTGATGCAGGTTGCAGGTTTTTGGGGTTTGTTTCTAAAGTGTATTTGCTTATTTGGGCTTGCAGGTTTTTGCTTTCTCATTTGGTTTTGTTCAACCTCTAAAGTTAAATTAATAATATACTTTTTTGTAACTGATCAAGTGGTCACTCTCTTGCATCGTAGTAAGTTACCTTTTTTGAACTTGTTTTTTGAGCCAATTCACTTATTTTGGGCTTGTTTCCACAGACCTTAGTGCTCTCATGAGATCTGGCAACCCTGAAATTAAATTTAGCACCCACAAAATGGCTAACAACTTAGAGGTGCAATGATTAGTAGACTAAAGTTGCTTACCAAATTAGTTGGCAACTAATTTAATAGTTGATTATTCTGTGACATCACCAGGCATGTTTCTTGCTCAAACTAGGCATGTTTTGACTTTACCGCTTACTGGAGAGTTAACAAAAGCTTGATAGTTGCTTCAAGAAGAAAATCCTCAAAAGTGTGGAAACACTTTATGTTGATGCTGAAAAAAAAGATTGTCAGTTCTCCAATTTGTAAATCCAACCTTAGTTGGCATGGTATTACATCTTCCATGTTGGAAAGGCTGAAGTGCAAACATGTCGGCTCACTCAGTGAAGACGGTTTGTCTCAGTAAATTAGTTGGGTAATTAGTTGGGTAGCTAGTTGGCTAATCTTAAAAGTCGTCATACTTTATGGTATGAGCTGTAACATTTTGTTTTTTAAAATGCATGTTCTCTTTAATCGTATCCTTTATTGTTTGGATCTTTGTGGAAAATGATTCACACTGCCGCAGAATATTGACGCAAAACACTGAAGTCCAAAGGACAAAAGGAATGTTGACTTGTGCATTTATTGGGCACTTGAAGACACAGAAAGCCAAACATTCAATAACATGAGAAGATGCTGTCTGTAATGTAGTGAAAATCATGCTAGGATACCACAGATCATTAGATTTTTCACAAACTTGTAGAGTCCATAAAAGCTCAAATTCATATTGTCATTATAGGACAAGGGGAGCACGCCTAATAGTAATAAATCCTGTTTTTGTTTTTTTAAAGATTAAACTTTTCATTTAAATTGTTAGGCTGACTATTTGCCTTGTACTGAAAAACACTAATACTGTAGTTTAAAGAAAAATGCAAAATACAAGCATTTTCATTAGTTTTCTCAGGAATTTGGCCACTGCTGTATCATCCTGCAGGCTCTCTGGTTGGGGTGGGAGATGTCATTTCCCAGCAGCTTATTGAGCAGCGTGGCTTGGACAACCACAGCATAAGACGCACCACAAAGATGATGAGCATTGGATTCTTTTTTGTTGTAAGTCTATCTAAATTTATTTGTATGATATGGAACCTTGAGTCACACAATCATATTACTGTTTGTTTGTTTATTTCGTGTATTTAACATTGCTATCAGCATCAATGGCCATGTCAGTGACACACTCAAGGTTAATCTATACACAGTGGTACATCAAGACTAGTCATGTATAGATATACTCAGGTCAGGCCAATTTAGCATACTCAGTTAACCTAACGCATGTCTTTGGACTGTGGGAGCACCTGAGCACCCGGAGTAAACCCACTCAGACACGTAGAGGACATGGAGACTCTACACCGAAAGGAACCAGGCCGCTCCACCCTGGGATTGAACTTAGGACCTTCTTGCTGTGAGGAGACAGTGCTACCCACCAAGCCACCATGCCACCACAAAAATACTGTATTATACTGTAAATTCAAACATTACCGTTATTTATCAAAATAGATAGATAGATAGACAAACTTTATTGTCATTCCAAATACACAAGTGTACACAGAATGAAATTTCATTGCAAGTAGCTTGCACGTAATTTACAAAGAGAAAGCATTTTTAAATATTGACACACAATTTGACTTACAATGTATTAAATGAATAGCAGCATGGAAAAAAAACCCAAAAATTAAACTAAAGAATATAAAGGACTATGAAATCTTAAACATACACAGTGAAAAAATATTAAAGTGCAATGAAAAAGTGACCTGCAGAGTTCAAATTTATATATACAGTATGTCCATATTTATAGATACCCACAGAGATAGCTGGATTTTAATAGTACACTGAAAGGCATGTTATTCCTTATAGACCTGATGATCATACAACAGCAGCATGTAAAGCGTTAGTGTTCAGAATTTAGCAGTCTGGTGGCCTGTGGGGAAGAACTATTACAGAACCTAGTGGTCCTGCACCGAATGCTCTGAAACCTCTTTCCAGAGACCAACAGAAAAAACGGTAAACAAGGAAACAGAATATCAGGAAAACTGCAGGGCCTGATGGAGTCTCACCTACAACACCCAGAAACTGTTCTGCACAGCTTTCTCCCATCCATACTCGCCTCTTCAATCAGTCTCTGACTCTGTCTGCTGTGCCTGCATGTTTCAAGACCTCTATCATCATACCTGTCTAATGTGCAGAGAAAATCATTGGCTGTCCACACTCCACCCTTGATGATGGCCTGGGAAAAGAAGCTGTGGAGGTGGTGGTTGGTGCGAGTCTTTAAGGCTCTCACTCTTGGTCTCTGCTGGGATGGAAACTGGGATACGATCATCCATGATCTTCCTCACCCTCTTCTTCATCCTGCAGGCTCTCTGGTTGGGGTGGGAGATGTCATTTCCCAGCAGCTTATTGAGCAGCGTGGCTTATTGAGCAGACTCGCACCAACCACCACCTCCACAGCTTCTTTCCCCAGGCCATCACCCTCCTAATCAGGGACCCTTCCTACATACCTCCCTGTTAGACTCTGCACACACACTTTAATACTCACACGTTACATATACTACACAATTCTAAGGGCTATAGTCAGTGCACAGATGCCCTTTAACCCATCACAGAGGACATTTACAAATTTTATTTAATATATGCTAACACTACATTTATATTTGCTGCTAACTACATATACTGTGTATATGTGCCTTAGTACTCCATTACAGGATCTGAGCTGCACTATATACATACAGTCCATTTATGATTCCATTTCATGTTCATATTTGTGATATTCAGCATATCTGTTTATGTAGTCAAGTCAGATCTATTTATATAGCGCTTTTTACAATAGAGCATTGTCTCAAAGCAACTTTACAAGTTTAGATTATCTCCTAATAACTACGTACAATCCCAAATTGAGCAAGCATAGGGCGACAGTGGCAAGGAAAAACTCCCTAAGTGTTATAGGAAGAAACCTTGGGAGGACCAAGACTCAAGAAGGGACCCAACCTCCTTGGGCGGTGTAGATGATAAATCTAAGAACGAAACTAAAGTCATGGAGTCATAGTTCGAATAAAATGTGAAGTATGCACAGCGACATTAAGTATGATGGGGCTGGAGCTGATGATGGAAGCTGCTTGAGTGAAGCTGCAGTGGATGAACATCATGTGTGGGGCTGGAACTGGTACCGGAACACAGCGCTGAGAGAAAACAGAAATGTAATTAGTTATTGATTAAGAGCACTGTGTCTATTAACAATCACTGATGCCATGTCAATCACTGATGCCATGTGTAGCATGAGACCCCAGGAGCATTAGCTATAGCAGCATAGCTAGAAAGAGGAGAACTGGTAGGTAACACAGCCAAGAGGGATCACATGAGACATTGGCAACCCCATGGGAGGCAGAAGACAGCAACCCAACGTCTCTGATCACCATAAGACTCTTTGGATATGAACCCCCAGCTCTGCCCTTAGTCTAAGGTAAGGATGCACGAGTCAAGATTAAGAGGACCGAAGCCCAGTTCAGCCAGACCACCCACTCGTCACTCCCGCTAACGGACAAGGCAGGCAGGCCAGACATGACTCCAGACTCCAGCCCCAGTGACCCAAGCCATGCATCCTGGTCTAAATCTAGTTAAAAGCCTGGGTAATGGGTAAATAGGTATGTCTTCAGCCTAGACTTAAAACTTTGGATAGTGTCTGAGTCTCGAACGAAAGTGGGAAGTTTATTCCATAGTTGGGGGGCCATGTATGAGAAAGCCTTTCCCCCTGCTGTGACTTTTTTAATTCTAGGAACTAAAACAAGTCCTGTACCCTGCGAACGAAGTAGACGAGTTGGATTGTAAAACTCTAAGAGTTCACTCAGATAATGTGGGGCCAGGCCATGTAGAGCTTTATAAGTTATAAGAAGTATTTTGTAATCAATGCGGAATTTGACTGGTAACCAGTGCAGTGATATGATCAAATTTTCTAGCTCGAGTTAGCACTCGGGCAGCTGCATTCTGAACTAACTGAAGTTTATTTATAGATTTACTAGAGCATCCAGTAAGTAAGGCGTTATAGTATTCCAACCTTGAGGTTATAAACGCATGAACAAGTTTCTCTGCATCATTGAAAGAGAGGATATTTCTAAGTTTAGCGATATTACGTAATTGAAAGAAAGCAATTCGAGTGATGCTGCTAATGTGCGCATCAAAGGAGGGATCTGAATCAAATGTGACCGCTAAGTTTTTTACAGACCGATTGGGCAATACTGGACAGCCATCTAGATTTAGGATGGATGTAGCCAACCTGTCTCTCTCAGCCTTGGGTCCCACTAATAGAACCTCAGTTTTATCTGAGTTAAATAAGAGAAAATTAAATAACATCCAATCTTTCATTTCCTTTACACAGTCCTCAATTTTACTGATTGTAAGGCTGTCATTAGGTTTGGCTGATATGTACAGCTGTGTATCATCTGCATAGCAGTTGAAACTAATGCTATGTTTACAAATAACTGAGCCTAGTGGCAGCATGTACAGAGAGTCAAGATTGGCTTTTTTAATCAGTGGTTTGATAACGGCACACTTAAAGGATTTGGGCACATAACCAAAGGTAAGGGATGAATTTAAAATAACTAACACTGGCTCTATAATACTAGGTATTACTTGTTTGAGTAAACGTGTATGAATTGGATCTAATAAACATGTTGATGACTTAGACGAGCTGATCAGTGCGGATAGTTCAGTATTACTAATTGGTGTAAAAGATTCTTATCTTGATTTACAGCTAATTGAACAGATGTCTTCACTAGTGCTGCATCTGGAAGGTGTAGTCATAATGTTAGATTTAATTTCTATGTTTAGATTTTGATTTAACTTTAAGCTAACATCTGGACCAAGAGAAATGTCTTGTACTTGGTGAATACATGATTTTGGTTCTGAAATAAAAAATGTATACATATGTGTATGCATTCAGTTCAGTATTGGTTAAAGGTTGGACTGTACTGGCTTCGTGGTTATTTCATGTTGCTCATTTAAGTGTTCCCATATGTTGTACTTCCGAGATGTTGTAAGTAATCTCTTGTTCATAGATGCTGACTTATAAAATGTCATCTCTGTTTACTACAGGGTCCAGTTATCGGTGGATGGTACAGGGTACTGGACAAACTTGTTATTGGTGAGACAAAAACTGCTGCATTGAAAAAAATGCTAGCTGACCAGGTAAGATTAACACCAATATGTATTAGCCTGCTTTTAGTCCTTTTATAGCTCCTTTGCATTTTTTGTGGTGTTGCATTATGCAATGGTGGCCCCACTCACCTTTTTTCATATGACATTTTGACCATTGGTATAGAGTACATTATTGATCCTTTGAAGAAACTTGTTTTGACAAAACAGCATACAGGCACATAATATTATTCATCTTCTGACACAAGTGGCCAAACTACAATATGGATGTCAGGTAGTCCGTGATACAGGCAATGGTACTATCCTCCTGCTTGCCTCATAATTTCCCACCACATGGAGAAGGCTGTATTGTGTTAACATCATGGGAGATGTTAAAAAGTGCTGTTTCCTCTGCGGTCTTGCCCTGCGGCTTTTGCCCTGGTGCAGTCGTAACAGTTCTCTCCTTACCTGATCTGCAGGAACAGTCAGTCTGGCAGGTCCAACTGTACTTGGTTGTGTTCTCCCTGCTGATTGTGTGTGTTAAAATATTATCAGTGTCTGTCTTTAAGACAGGCATTAGTAGGAGGGGTGTGGGGACAGGAGCTAGTGATTTTCCATTTATTTTACTTTCAGAAAAAAAGTATGTGGAGTGAAGTTGTAGTTGATTTGAATGTTTGTAATGATGTGTGGCATTATTCATTGTATATGTGAGAAATAACCATAGACCAATAACTAAACCCTGCTGAAAAAAAACGGTCAGTTCCCAGAATAAACAGAACACTAGACTGTGTTCCCTTAGGGCACTAATAATAATAACTAGAAAAATGCATTTCTGAAGGAAACGCAGAATGGTTGCACAGAGACAGTGAATTTCAGTTGCTAAGCTATTGCTACATGGTCAAGGAGGTTGGGTCCCTTTTTGAGTCTTGGTCCTCCCAAGGTTTCTTCCTAGAACTGGGGAGTTTTTCCTTTCCACTGTCGCCCTAGGCTTCCTCAATTTGGGATTGGACGTAGTTATTAGGAGATAATCTAAACTTGTAAAGTTGCTTTGAGACAATGCTCCATTGTAAAAAGCGCTATATAAATAAATCTGACTTGACTCAATAAGGTGCAACAGTTTTCGTAGGTGGGGCTATGATGTTGATAAATCATTGCTATGTGGCTGCTTTGGTTTCCATGTGGCTGCTATGGTGTTGCTATGTGGTTGCTAGGGAAGAACCTTGAGAGGACCAAGACTCAAATAGGGACCCAACCTTCTTGAGCATTCTTGATGTTAAATGTAAGAATTAAAGAATATATGTGAAGAAAATACACTACATAAATTTAGAATAGAATAATATATGGACTAAGATGAAATAAAGCAAAAATAGAGAATAAAAAACTATAGCATATATAGTAAGGATTGAGTGGGGCTAGTTAGTCCAGTAAGAAGAGTCACTGTAGGTTTTTATGTTCTGGAAGTTATTACACTCTGATAGGTACTAAATAATGGTATGAGGACTGGAACAGAGAGAGTCACCGGAGGATTGCAGTACGTTTGGCAGATAAGTAGGAACGGCATTGTTGTCAACTGCAGCATTGAATCTAAGGTCTTCATCCTCAGGTTGGTCCTTACAGCAGTGAAGCCGTGGGTTACATCATCAGGATGCAAAAACCAGACCAAATCCCATCTCGGAATGGAGAAACACATAAACAGTCATAATAAAACGTCAACTATGAAAATTATAGCATGAGGCAGTGGCTGGGAGGCTATTCCAAAGGTGAGGGGCCATATATGAGAACGCTCTTCCACCTGCAGTGAATTTCTTAATCCTATGGACTACAAGTAACCCTGCACCTTGTGAACTCAAATACTGCAGAGCCAGCTTTATAGGTTAGTAATAAGATTTTATAATCAGTACAAACTTTTATTGGTTGCCAGTGTGAAGATGATGACAGGACTAATATGATCAAACTTCCTTGTTCTAGTAAGTAACCCTGCTGCTGCATTTTGGACCAACTGGAGCTTTGAAAGAATTTTGAATATTGGTAGCCCGAGTTGAGTTGGTTGGTTGGTTGGTTGGGTTGGTCTCCGAGCTTGGCAATTGTATTGCAAACGTTTCGTCATTAAACAAAGAAAACCTAACCTTGAAGTTATAAATGTATGGATCAGTTTTTCAGCATCATTAACAGAAAGTATATTTCTTATTTTTGAGATATTACGCAGTTGTAAAAAGGCAACTCTGGTGATATTACTAGTGTGTATCAAAGGAGAAGTCTGAATCCATTGTGACACCCAAGTTTTTTTCTCAAATAACACATCCTAGATCTGAATGAATGAAATATTCTCATTGAATACTTTGTTCTGTACGATGTTGAATGTGCTGACAACAAAATCACACAAAATCATCAATGGAAATCAAATTTATTGATTTATTAATTGATTTATTGATAATGCCTTCATCTTGCAGCAACTGCTGACACACTCCAGCCACATGAGGTCTAGCATTGTCCTGCATTAGGAGGAACCCAGGGCCAACCGCATCAGCATTTGGTCTCACAAGGGGTCTGAGGATCTCATCTCGGTACCTAATAGCAGTCAGGCTACCTCTGGTGAGCACATGGAGGGCTGTGTGGCCCTCCAAAGAAATGCCAGCCCACACCATTACTGACCCACTGCCAAACCGGTCATGCTGAAGGATGCTGCCGGCATCAGATCGCTCTCCATGGTGTCTCCAGACTCTGTCACGTCTGTCACATGTGCTCAGTGTGAACCTGCTTTCATCTGTGAAGAGCACAGGGCGCCAGTGGCGAATTTGCCAGTCCTGGTGTTCTCTGGCAAATGCCAAAGCGTCCTGCACGGTGTTGAGCTGTGAGCACAACCCCCATCTGTGGATGTTGAGCCCTCATACGATCCTCATGGAGTCGGTTTCTAACCATTTGTGCAGACACATGCACATTTGTGGCGTGCTGGAGGTCATTTTGCAGGGCTCTGGCAGTGCTCCTCCTGTTCCTCCTTGCACAAAGGCGGAGGTAGCGGTCCTACTGCTGGGTTGTTGCCCTCCTATGTACACGTCCCCTGGTGTACTGGCCTGTCTCCTGGTAGCGCCTCCAGCCTCTGGACACTGCGCTGACAGGCACAGCAAACCTTCTTGCCACAGCTCGCATTGATGTGCCATCATGGTCTGTGGTCCCCACCTGCAGAACCAATCCTTTATTGAGTGGACAGTTTGAGTTCACAGAAGTTTGATTTACTTGGAGTTATATTGTGTTGTTTAAGTGTTCCCTTTATTTTTTGAGCAGTGTACAATCCTCGATCTTATTGAGTCTGTTGATTTTGCTTGATTTGGCTGATATATACAACTGTGTGTCATCTGCATAACAGCGAAAATTAATTCCATGTTTATCAATAATATTCCCTAATGGTAGAATGTAAAGACTAAATAATATAGGTCCCAACACTGATCCCTGGTGAACACTATACTTCTGTAATATCCAAGCATGAATTATTTACAGGGACAAACTGTCAGCGATAACTCAGATTGTTTTCAAACCAGGAGAGAGGAGTCCTTTAATACCTACTGTATTTTCTAGCCTTTCCAGTAAAATATTATGGCCTACAGTATCAAATGCTGTACTAAGATCTAATAGAACAAGGCAAGAGACACATCCATTATCAGAGGACATTAACAGATCATTATCTACCCTAACTAATGTGGTTTCGGTACTGTGGTTGGATCTAAATCTTGACTGAAATGTTTCATGAATATTTTTTCTGTGTAATTAAGAGCATAATTGTTGGGAGACTACTTACTCTAGAACTTTAGAGATAGAAAGAAGGTTAGATATCGGTCTATCGATAGATAGTACCAAAGTAGATCAAGATTAGGTTTTTTAATCAGGGGTCTAATAACCGCAGGTGTATAAGATTTTGGTACGTATCCAAGGTTAAGGGATGAATTTATGGTAAGCAGGGCTTCTACAATGGCACGGATTAGATCTTTACGTAAACATGTTGGTATAGGGTCGAGTAGACATGATGAAGATTTTGAAGAATTAATTAATGTAATTAATTTAATTTAGGAGATCAGATTAAAGGAATGTAGTTGTATAACTATTAGGGGTCACGCTTTGGCTGCTAAAGGCCAGTGTTGACCCTATATAGCGGCGTGAGCACCCCCAGCGAGATTGCGCGTGCGTCAGCCCTACCGGGCATTAATTGTGAAAGTGGCGACACCTGGTGTTGAGCATATTTAAGCACACCTTCGCACCATTGTGTTAGTAGCATGATGCTACGCAATGCGCACGTGCTGCAGCAGCCTTCACACAGCTATTCTTGTACTCGCACACTTTTTATTTTGGTTAGGGAAAAAGGTACAACTGGCGATTAGTATATCGTCAGTCGGGGGCAATCGGGAGATTGCCCGGTAATGTAGGACTTTAGACGCTAGCGCAGGGCCAGCATTTGTCTATTTTATTTTGTGTTTATTTTAACCTCGCCCGCGGCTGCGAGACTCGCCCCTCCTTTTTCCCTCTCATGCCGTCTTTCACGATCGAGGGATTTACTTACCCCATGTGATCACATTTTGAAGAGGATGCTGAGCTCTTATAGGCTTGTCCTCTTATTCGGAGTATTTGTGTGGCACGCGCTCGGGCTTCACGCATGTGCGGACCCGTATGCCATTGGCGTAGCGGAGCCCACGCCGTAAGTGTATCGTGAATAGCGGCGTGTGTTTTCATTATTCATTTATTTCAGTTTCTTTTCGGTTTATTCTTTTGTTTCTTTTATTTATGTAGATTTTGGTTCGGTTCAATAATTCCATCTGGAGCTAACTGCCATTATCAGAAATCATGTTCCTCAATGTGAGTTACTGTTTGCTATGGGGATGGACATTCTGACTTTCACGTCATATTGTTTCTATCTTATCAATTAAAGAAGAACAGGTCTCCTGTAGCCAGCTGTGCAGACTCGAGCTGCGACTGAAGTGTCCAGTTCCTCTTCCAGAGATGAAAATACGTTTAACAGGTCATTAAAATCCTGCTTCAGGACGTCTGACCTCTGATCACGAATATTATTACATCCAGGGTGGATAATCATATCATATAAGCAGTTATCCTGCTCCTTCAAGCTCCACGTATTTTTCAGACAGACGGGCATAGTTGAGGCAGCCAGTTGGTGAAGATGGTGCAGACATATTAGCTCCAAGTTAACAAAAGATGGACTAGATGGAAATTAGAATGGAAGGATGGAGATTTTTATATTAAGCTGGGTTTAAACTGTGTTGATGTAACCGTTTTTGCGTAGTCAGCAACCAAAATTCATGTGCCAAGACACACAACGTGTCTGTGAGCCAAACTTGTTGGTGGCTAGTGCATGTTGCAAGTGAAACTAAAAAAAAAATATATTAAATTTGAATTTAGTTCAGATTCAAATTAGTAAACTAGTAGCTACTAGTTGCTACAAACAAACAACGCGCGCTATGACAGGAACTGACAGTTGCTATGGTATTTCAGTTGGTTGCTATGGTGTGGCTATGGTGTTGCTAGGTCATTTCTATGATAAGCTAGATGATTGCTGTAGCATTGCCCTGGAATTCCAGGTGGTTGCTATGATGATAGTAGGTGGTTGTTATGGTTTCCCAGGTGGTTGCTATGGTGTCACTGTGGCATCCAAGGTGTTTTTTCATGTGCTGCTATTGTATCATAGGTGATTGCTATAGTGTTGCTAGGTGGTTGCTATGGTTTCACAGGTGGCTGCTATGGTGTTGCTATGGTGTCACAGTGGTATCCCAGGTTGATTTCTAGGCAGTTGCTATGGTATTTCAGTTGGTTGCAATGGTGTGTCAGGTGTCCCATATGGATGATGGGGTGTTACTAGTGTGTTTATATCATTCATTTCTATGGGGAAAAGCAGCTGAACAAATGACCCAGAGAGCACAATCAGACCGAACATTCTGGAGTTGTAACCATGTCAATACCTCAAACTGCGGGTGAGTGTTACAGTGAAAATCCTGCAAAAATTAAGAATAAAAAAAAACCAGAAAGGAGAATAATATAAATTGGATAACAATATAGTATAATAACTACAACCCCAAATCAGAGAGTTGGGATGGTGTGGAAAATTCAAATAAAAAATATATGCAGTGTTCCTTACATTTCCTTTGACTTTTATTTTATTGCAGAAAGTATAAACTCGAGACATTTAAGGACAATTTTCTGGGCAATTTAATTTCATTTATTAATTAACATCCATTCCTGTATTTCAGACCTGCAACATATTTCAAAAAAGTTGGGACAGGGACAATTTAGGGCTTGTAATGAGGTAAAACACTAAATAATGATGTGATTTCAAACTGGTGATGACAACAGGTAAATTTTAAAATGATTTGGTACAAAAGCAGTATCCACGAAAGACTGAGTCTTTGAGGTGTAAAGATCAGCAGAGGATTTCTAGTTTATCATCAAAAGATGTTGTCTTGCTGTAAAATGTTTGTTTACTTTTCTGCATTAATGCTGCCATCATAGAAGTGTAAATGACCTTTGCCAAGGCACTGACCTAACTCCATTCCTTGACAGAACCTGGCTGTTGGACTTGTTACTGATAATAGCCCAAATGTTCCTTTTTATCTTTGGGCCAGAGCACATGGTGTCCATTTTTTCCAAAAAAGATCTGGAATACTGATTGGTTTGACCACAATAAACTGACCACAATACACAGCCCAGAGAAGTCGATGCCCCTTCTGGACATGGTTAACATAAGGCTTCTTTTTTACACAGTAATGGTTTAAGTGGCATTTGTGAATGGAATTTCGTATTGTAGTGCTTGATAAAGGTTTGGTAAAGTAATCCCTTGTCCATTTGGTTCTATCATCTATTACTGAATGTTCTTGATGCAGTGCCGTCTGAGGGATCGGAGATCATGCCTCTTCAGTTTAGGCTTGTGCCCTTGCCCTTTACCCACTGAAATTCCTCCATATTCCTTAAGTTGTTTAATGACATGAACTGTAGAGGGAGAAATATGCAACTCGCTTCATCTTTTTTTTTTTTTTTTTTTCTTCTTACACATTTGTTGATAAAGTCGAGATTCTCTGCCCATCTTTACTCCTTAAAGACTCAGCCGTTCATGGATACTGCTTTTGTACCATGATTACAATCACCTGTTGACATTACCTGTTTGAAATCAGATTATTATTTACTATTTTTAGCCTCATTACTAGCCCTAAATTGCCCCCATCACAACCTGTTTTGGAATATATTACAGGCCTGAAATGCAGAAATGGTAATGGCACACTGACTAATGCTCTAAGTATTACTCTGCGACATACACACTTGACCTAGCAACGATGCCTGCAGTTAAACACTGCTGAAATGAAAGCTATAATTAGTTGGTTATATCTATTGGTTTTCAAAAAGATTTCAATTTGTAAGATGAAGCTATTAATGACCAACCTGAGCAAAAGGTTTGTCACTTTAAGGATTTTGAAGCGGGGGAAATGCAAAACAAAGTCACTGCTTTAAATCAAACATTCCAGGCTCTTAATGGATTCACAGCTCGACTGATGAGCAATGACACTGAAGTCAGTTTTACTGCTATCCACAAAAATGAACATGAATCAGCTTAATCACTCACTTTTTTGCCGGTGTTAAAATCTGAATCTTTCATTAAACCAATCCATGGCTGATTGGAGGTTCATTCATCTGCCAGGTAAGTTAGCTGTTATGTCCAGCTCTTAACCCAGCGAAGCTGCTGATGCTCTGTACCTCTGCCGTTACATTTCTGACTGATAATATTAACATTAACAGCTTCATCTTCTAAATTTACTATCACTTGCTTTAGTCGGTAGAATAGTGTGTTAGTAAAAGCCTGCCTTATAAACATAACCCATTTTATTTGCTTAATGTAAATAAACTTTATTTTTTATAAATTAAAACTTATTAGTCGATATCGTCGTGGTCGTAGACACGTCAGGCCAATATCTCATATTAATGCACTCCCTCTCATGTATTACTTAAATGAAATGTAGTTGACAAGGAAAAAACTGAAATATTTTGGGTTTATACTGTCTGCAATTAAATAAAAGTCAAAGGAAATGTAAGAAGCATTGCATGTATTTTTTTATTTGCATTTTCCATTCCATCCCAACTTTTCTGATTTGGGGTTGTAGAAAAATGCAGTTCCTTAAGGAAATGCAGAATGCTTGGGCAGCGAAACGGATTCCAGTTGCTAGGCTATTGCTACATGGTCAAGAAGGTGCCACGGTTTTGGTAAGTTGGGGCTATGGTTTCCTGGGTGGTTGCTTGCCAGAAGGTCCAGGGTTCAAATCCCACCTCTGCCAAGCTGCCACTGTTGGGTCCTTGAACAAGACCGTTAACCCACAATTTCTTGGATTGTAAGATTGTATCAATTGTAAGTCGTTCTGGATAAGGGTGTCTGCTAAATGCTGTAAATGTAAATGGTATGCTTTTACTATGTGGTTACTTTGGTGTTGCTAGGTAGTTGTTACTGGGTCCCAGGTGGTTGTTATGGTGTCCCAGGTGGTTCCTGTGCCATTTAGTGGTTGCTAGGGTGTAGGTTGGTGGTGGCTAGGCAGTTGCGATATTATTCCAGGTGGATGCTGTGGTAGCCCATGTGGTTTGTACTATTAGCTAGGTTTCCATCGAAATTTTTTGCAAATGTTATGTATTCTCTTTCAATACTGTTGGCCATGTGCAGGGGCATGTCCCAATAATTTTGGCCACGTGCGGGGTTGTGTGCCAATACCTTTTGGCACGTGCAGTGTGTGTCCTAATTCCTTTGCTCGTGTGCACAGCTGTCCTAATACTTTTGGCCATGTGTGGGGGCATGTCCCAATAATTTTGGTCGTATGCAGGGGCTTGTCCCAATACTTTTGGTTGCGTGCAGGATTGTGCCCCAGTACTTTTGGCTGCGTGCAGGGGCGTGTCCCAATAATTTTTTGCTGCCTATAGGGAAGCGTGTCCCAATACTTTTTTTGCTGTGTGCAGGGACATGTGTCCTAATGCTTTTGGCCACGTGGGGGTGTGTCCCCCAATACTTTTGGCCATGTCGGGGGTACGTCCTAATACTTTTGTACTTTTGGCTGCGTGCGGGGGCATGTCCCAATACTGTTGCCACGTTGGGTGGGGACACATCCCAATACTTTTGCTTGCATGCGACGATAATAATAACTAGATCTGCATTTCTTGAAGGAACAACAACAGTGCTTGAAATGTGGCAAACGGAAAGAATATGGCCGATACAATAGGCTTCGTGGCGTGTGTTCCGGTACTTTTGGCTGTGTGTTGGTGTGTGCCCCAGTACTTTTGGTTTCTATGGCATTGCTAGGTGGTTGCTATGGTGTCCCAGCTGATTGCTATGGTGTTGCTAAGTGGTTGCTAAGAAAGCCCAGGTGATGCTATAGCATTGCTAGATGGTTGCTATGGTCTTCCAGGTGGTTGGTGTGGTGTTGCTAGGTGGTTGCTATGGTTTTGTTAATGTGGTTGCTAGGTGGTTGCCCTGGTATACCAGGTGGTTACTGTGGTGTTGCTAGGTGGTTGGTATGGTGTCGCAGGTGGTTGCTATGGTGTCCCAAGTGGTGGCTATGGTATCCATGCTGGTTGCTAAGGTATCCCAGGTGGGTGATATGGTATGCATGCTTTTTGCTAAAGTAATCATGGTGTTGCTAGTTTGTTGCTGTGGTGTCCCAGGTGGTTGCTACACTGTTGCTAGATTCTTGCTTAGGTATTTTTATGCCTTCCCTGATCTCCTGGATGGAGACAGCTGACCTCACAGCAATGGCAACAATGGAAGGCTCTTTTTGATGTGTTGCTCCAAATTCCAAGTGGCAGCCGTGGTTCGTCAATGGCATTGAACCAGAAAAAGAGTTACTGTGCTAGCGGTGGTGGTGTCAATGATGGTACGTCAGGCTTATCTGCAATTCCCTGCTGAGCAGCAGAGCGAGTTGGCACTGGAGGCATTTCTGTGCACACTGACTGAAATTCTCTGCAGCAGTGTGTACAGCCAACGGCAGCGGCTTTCTGATTTTCAAGTCTTCTGATTCTTCTTGTAAAGTTTTCTTCAGTTATGATGCTGACTAGGATGATGAGGTCGTAGTCCGGGCGGCAACGAGCCGGACGAGGAATTGTGTCATCTGTTGAATTGCAAGAAGCCTGGTCATCTTCAGAGAGAGTGTAAAGACAATGATCCAGTGCTATATGAAAATGAGGCTGGTCTGTTAGGGGAGTCACATATTAATTGCTTATTATCCATCGTGAGTGTCTCATATTTGTTATCAGTAGGGAGGGTGTGCCCACTGACCCAAACAAGGTTGATGCAGTTTGCCAGTAGCCCACGCCACTAACTTGCAATTGCGAATATGTTTGGCACTGGCGTCGTACTACAAATGCTTTGTAAAAGGGTTTGCAGACATTGTCGCTCCCCTACACCAGCTCACGGCAAAAGGTGTGCCGCAAATGAGGTCCTTCAGCGCTGTGCCACTGAGCCATGCTTCATTAACGTGGCTGGTGCCATGCAGTGGCTGGAGCATCGCAGCATTGAAGGCATACCAGTTCATGATTGAGCAAAGCAAACAGAGGTACTTATTGTGAATACGTTCGTGACCTGTGTTCCCGAATAGCTACGGTGCATGAGACAGCTAGGGAACGTCAGCGTGGAAATTGGGGTGCAAGTGTGGTTATTCAGTCCACGTCGGTGCAAAGGGCAGTGCCCCAAACTGCAGTCGAATTGGGAAGGTCCGTGTGTCATCTCCCAACGTCTGACTGACGTTGTGTATAGGGTCCATAAGGGGCGTAATGCGGTGGTAGTACACAGCGATCACCTCGCCCCGTACCGACTCCATTGGACATTTCTTGTTCCAGTATGCAACTTATTGGTTTGAATGGTCTCTTTATTTTGGGGTATAGCTCATATTGTGTGCCCTGTGTGTTTATCTATATATATTTTTTTGTATTTGTTAATTGTTGCATATACCTACAGTGGGGCAAAAAAAAAGTATTTAGTCAGCCACTGATTGTGCAAGTTCTCCTACTTAGAAGGATGAGAGAGGTCTGTAATTTTCATCATAGGTACATTTCAACTATGAGAGACAAAATGAGAAAAAAAAAGTCCAGGAAACCACATTGTAGGATTTAAAAAATATATATTGTAAATCATGGTGGAAAATAAGTATTTGGTCACCCATAAACAAGCAAGATTTCTGGCTCTCACAGACCTGTAACTTCTTTAAGAAGCTCTTCTGTCCTCCACTCATTACCTGTATTAATGGCACCTGTTTGACCGAATTCTCTATATAAACGACACCTGTCCACAGCCTCAAACAGTCAGACTCCAAACTCAACCATGGTCAAGATCAAAGAGCTGTCAAAGGACACCAGGAAGAAAATTGTAGACCTGCACCAGGCTGGGAAGAGTAAATCTACAACAGGCAAGCAGGTTGGTGTGAATAAATCAATTGTGGGAGCAACTGTAAGAAAATGGAAGACATACAAGACCATTGATAATCTCCCTCGATCTGGGGCCCCACGCAAGATCTCATCTCGTGGGGTCAAAATGATCATGAGAACGGTGAGCAAAAATTCCAGAACTACATGGAGGGACCTGATGAATGACCTGCAGAGAGCTGGAACCAAAGTAAAAAGGCTACCATCAGTAACACACTACGCCGAGAGGGACTCAGATCCTGCAGTGCCAGGCGTGTCCCCCTGCTTAAGCCAGGACATGTCCAGGCCCGTCTGAAGTTTGCCAGAGAGCATATGGATAATCCAGAAGAGTATTAGGAGAATATCATGTAGTCAGATGAAACCAAAATAGAATTTTTTGGAAAAAACTCAACTCATCGTGTTTGGATCCCAAGAACACCATGCCTACTGTTCCGCCCCATGGGGGTGGAAACATCATGCTTTGGGGCTGTTTTTCTGCAAAGGGGATAGGACCACTAATCCGTGTTAAGGGAAGAATTAATGGGGCCATGTATCGTGAGATTTTAAGCCAAAACCTCCTTCCATCAGTGAGAGCATTGAAGATGGAACGTGGCTGGATCTTCCAGCATGACAATGATCCCAAACGCACCGCTCGGGCAACAAAGTAGTGGCTCTGTAAAAAGCATTTCAAGATCCTGGAGTGGCCTAGCCAGTCTCCCAACCTGTACCCCATAGTTAATTTGTGGAGGGAGTTGAAAGTCCATGTTGTCTAGCAACAGCCCCAAAACATTACTGCTCTAGAGAAGATCTGCATGGAGGAATGTGCAAAAATACCAGCTACAGTGTGTGCAAATCTGGTGAAAACTTACAGGAAACTTTTGACCTCTGTCATTGCCAAGAAAGGTTATGTTACAAAGTATTGAGTTGAACTTTTGTTATTGACTAAATACGTATTTTAAAATTGAATTAAATGAAAAATTAAATTCTTCAAAAATCCTACAGTGTGATTTCCTGGATTTTTTTCTCATTTTGTTTCTCAAAGTTGAAGTGTACCCATGATGAAAATGAGAGACCTCTCTCATCTTTCTAAGTAGGAGAAGTTGCACAATCAGTGGCTGTCAAAATACTTTTTTGCCCCACTCTATATGTGTGTTGATCTGGGTTGGGCTGTGTTTCTTCAGCCTTCACTTTACACTGGTTGGTAAATAGTTCTCATCATGGCTGGTAATTTTGTCTGTGAGATTTAGGGCTGCAACAACGAATCGATAAAATCGATAATAATCGATTATTAAAAGTGTCGACAACAAATTTCATTATCGATTTGTTGTGTCGCATGATTTGTGTCCCTCGCCTTATCATTCTGATTACGTTACTTGCGGCACTTCATCAGCGCTGGTAAAAAAAACACGAACGATTGAACGGAGCGAGGCGGAGCCGACGCGGAATTTTCTAAATAAGTTAGCATTAAGAACTAAATAAATTCTACAAATGAAACATGACCGACGCAGAGAAGAAGGTTCGGCTTAAGTTCTCAAAAGTGTCGGCGCACTTCACGCTTCACACAACAAAAAATGTGTAACATGCAAGGTTTGCAAAAGTGATCTGACCTGGCACGGGAGCACTCCGGTGCTGATACAGCTCTCGAAACGGAAACATGGTGTCACCGATGAGGATGAAGTGAGCTCAACAACAGCGTAAGTCACCACAATATCCCGAGTTTGTTTCGTTTTGCCGGCGCACTCACACCATGTGAACGGACATAGCACGGTTGATGCTGTTTTTCTGCTTGTTAGCTGGATAATGACAGTTATGGAGTTAAGAGACAGAGATCCTATATTGGCCAGGATAGCCAAGTCTTATTTATGCATTCCTGGTACTTCAACACTGTCTGAGCGTCTATTTTCTGCGACAGGAAATAGTCTCTAAAAAGAGAGCCAGCTTTAGCCAGGAGCATGTTGACATGCTAACATTTTTGGCTTGCAATGCAAAGAGCGTGAATGAGTTTGTATGTAGTGTTAGTGGGGGAAGCACCTCTTCTCTCTATCAGCACAGATCTGCTCTATATACACAGGTCCACTGATCCTACTGACCCATATAGCATATAGCACTATATACATAGCTATAATGCAGTCCAAAGAACATGACCTAACATGACCCAATAGCATGGGAACCCCAAAGCCCCAGACAGGGCACTGGGGCCTCTGGCAGGTCATAGTTCTCGACCTACGGCCATGAAATTTAGCAGGCTTGTTCCCGGGTGTAATCTGAGGTGACATGTGATGCCCATGGGGCCCCTCTGGAACCCGCCTGGGCACTGGGGCCCCTGGCGGGTCAATGACCGTAACTCGGTCAGTTTTTTACCTACAGCCACGAAATTCAGCAGGCTTGGTCCCCAGTTCAACCTGAGGTGACATGCAATGCCCTTTGGGCCCACGGGTAAGGTCACTTTTTCAAGCCAACCTCAAAGTTCGTCCACGAACTTTCGCCGTCTAGTTCTAATTTATTGTTCTGTGACAAGTCCTTAACATTATTTGAGGTTTGTTTTAAGTTTTGTGCAGTTTGGACTCTTTATTTTCAAAAACAAAAATGGTCTGTCTGCAAATTCGAACTCTAAGTTAAGTTTCTATCTGTGAGACCCAATCGATGCTTCGAATACACATAAGAGGATAATAGAGGCATAATCCGGTTCTGCCTCTTTATCACTGTTTTGTCTGCTCAATGACTGAAGGAAAAGGAGCAGAGAAGAAAAGTTTGGTGAAGCTCGTTGTTTTTAGATAATTTCATAATGTTGTTTTTTAATAGGTAGTAGAAAGTGTGTACTTCTATTGTTTTAAATAATAATTAGGATTAAATAATTAACGGGCAAGGCAGGCATAACCCTAGACAGGGCGCCAATCCATCATAGGAGACACGCACACTCCTATTCTGATCCTGTTCTGGATTATGTGGAGAAGAAAGTAAATGAAAGAATGAATGAATGAATAACATGCAATGTTAATTTTAATTGTTAGTAGAAACTGAGTTGTTTATTTCAGTGAAATTTTGGACTTCATTAGAAATGGAGGTAAATTTTGCATTTCATTAGAAATACATTAATTTGAAATAGCAGGTTGAAATGAATAATTAAGTTAAAATAATAAACAAATAAAACATATTCTACGGTTGTTTGATTTGTATGCCTAAATGTATAAGCCTTTTTGAAACATGACATATTGCTGAAACATTGCCTGTTGTCTTATGGTTCTTTAAAAAGACTTATTTCTTACATTTTATAATATTGAGCCTGAAACTTAATTTAATAGTATGCATTTGAATTGATGTCTTAATTACAACAATCATTGATTTCCTTAATTCAATCATCTTTTTAATTTTTCTTCCAAAATAAGACATTTTGGTGCATTAAAGTTTGGTATATTTCTGATATAAAATAAAACCTAATGCAGTACTGCTTTTATACTGACCTGCTACACTGGAGCAGCTTATAACAGTACCCGAAAGCTGTCTAACCTAAAGGAAAGTTCTCCTACCTAAAATTGACCATTTTTGCACTGGACAAAATATTTAGTAATGACTTCTAACTTGCACTGATTTAATTAGATTGAATTAGAAAAGATTATTTGTTCTAAAACAAGAAATGACATAAAATTAAATAAGAAAAATTCCATAGAAAACATTACATTTTATTTTCTGATACATGTAGACAATCTGTTACGACACTAATTTCATGCTTTAAAAAGAAATATGAGTTAACTGTGTGCGTTCCTTGAAAATCATTGCTTCTTTTTATGTTTTGCATAATTCCAGGGAGAAAGTGAGTTCTTAGGATTAGAAGCTTCTATCTACATTTGACCTGTTCCAAAAACGTAATTTACAAAGTTGATTTTGATATTGTACTTTTAGAATCCATTCAGGGTCTCTGTCATGTTCATGAAAGAAACTTGTTCCACATATTAGTTTTGCTGTTTGGAATGTAAAATCTTTGAAGCTCAACCTTATATTTCCAAGAGGGCAATATCTTGATATTTTTATTTAAACATGCAGGTACTCTAAATGGACTCTTCATTTTGACTTACCAGATGCAATACTTTATAACGCCACATGATGGTAGAGCTATTGAATAGGTGTGGTGAATAAAAAGTAGTTCACAGGGGATAAATGCTCCTTTGTGCGTATCATGAGGTGCCCTGTGATTCCCATCCTTATTGTTAAATGGGTTGTTAGAAATTTATATTTATATTCTGTATTTAGCAGGCTTCCTTTTCCAGAATGACATATAACTGATTCTGTTGATTCTGAGCAACAGAGTTAAGGGCCTTGTTCAAGGGCCTACAGTGGCAACTTTGCAGAGCTGGGATCTTAGCTTACAACCTTCTGTTTAGTACTTCAGAGCCTTAGCCACTGAACCACCTATGTTCTTCAAAAATCCATTTTGAAGAACCTAAAAACTTAAGAACCTAAAAAAAAACCTAAAAAACTTAAAAGCCTAAAAAACTTTTTTTGCAAAATTTTACCAGTGTTGTATTAGTACAACACTACGTTTAATGAGCAAAAAAAAAAACACTTGCATTTGTTGAGAAATGTTAACAAACAGTCCAAATGTAATTGCAGCTGTTACTCTTGCTCGTGGCGGTATCATAAGCTGTTAGGTATGTTTTCGTTATCGGTGACTCTTTTTCTTTTTTTGTTATCTCCCCGGTGAGCTTATCTTCTCTATACAAAATGTGTGTAAATACCTGTTTAAAAAATATTAGTTGCAACTGTGTTTAGAATAACATATATGTGAAGTTTGTGTACGCAGCATGTGTGAAATGTTGATGGCAGATGAGCCATAGTCTCTAATTTCACTTCTCTGTGTTCATAGGTGTGCTTTGCTCCATGTTTTCTCTGCGTGTTTCTGGGGATCTCTGGAACTCTTAATGGGCTCACCCTGGAAGAGAATGCAGCTAAGCTCAAGAGGGTCAGTCTGTAACTCTTATTTTTTTCATATACCTTACTGCTTGAGAATTTAGAAAAATGTTTGCTAAAATTTTGAAATTACCCATATTACTAATATGTATTCTGGTCTTCATATTAATTACAAGTGTAGACCAAGGCAGTCTGTTTACATTTACATTTACAGCATTTAGCAGACGCCTTTATCCAGAGCGACTTACAATTGATACAGTCTTACAATCCAAGCAATTTTGGGTTAAGGGCCGTTGGCTACCACATCCCACCTGTCTGTTAAAGTAATACCATTACAACTCTTATCAGCAATAGGTTCACGGTTTACATGTAAAAAAGTATGGGCAAATGATGTCCTCGAAAGCTAATTGAATCATAGTGATGAATTAATTCTGCAATTTCAGCAGTTGTTTTTAGAGATGCTCTACACTATAAAGAAATGCACAAAGTCTGCTGACTTTTGTTACTTTCTGGTCATATGAACCATAGAAGAGGAATGCTAGGCATAATACACAGTAAGGCTAATGGTTTTCAAATGTTGAACATTTGAAACACACTATTGGTACACTCAACAGGAGTAGCTGTCCTGCAAAATTATTGCTAAGAGCATAATCGGGCAATGGTTACACAGTTCCTTATGTGTAGTCTACGTCTTGCTACTGTTTAAGCTTCTGTTCTAAATTGCTTATCGTTGAGATTCGGTGTGTGTTATTTAGTAGCTTTTGCATGCAGTTGATATTTGCAGTTGATACAAAATGTTTTTTCAATGTTGGGGTGTAGAAGTACACAAGAACCCACTGTAGCATAATTAAGTTATTAAAAGAATTTGATGAAAAGCTTTAATAGGATGAGACTTTTTAAATGGACACTATTGTACTTAATCCAGATGGATCTGATTTGCAGAGAACTTTAATTTCAGAATTGATGGATATTTGTTTCAGAAATGATCTTTGTGTCCATATTTCCATTATACTTAAAGAAATATGATGCTTTTTTGTTTAGTTTGTAATACATTCTTTTTTTCTTTCTTTTTATCTTTGTGTGTGTGTGTGTGTGTGGTGTGTGTGTGTGTGTGTGTGTGTGTGTGTGTGTGTGTGTGTGTGTGTGTGTGTGTGTGTGTGTGTGTGTGTGTGTGTGTGTGTGTGAGCTCGTTTAGGAGCTCAGCCCCCGTAGGGCTGGGAAGCCTGAGGTAATCTTTGTTCAGGGCTTAGTCCTAGTGTAGGATAAGCATTTACGTTTTTCTTTCCCTCTTCTTCAATCAGTATTCGCCGATCGCTTCATTATTTCCTCGTCCTCAGACTCTTGCCGTTGCTTTGCGCCTACGCATTCCGACAAGAGACATGCCTCCGTGTCGGGTGACGTCACACCCTTTGTTCTCCCTTCAGCGCAAGCCGGAGCTCTTGTCTGTGTGCGTGCCTGCGCTTTCCCTCACACTCACAGGAGCCAGCTTTTGTTCGTTTTTGTTGTGTTCTGCTTCAGTGGTCTTGTGGCTTGTTCGGTTAAACCGCTGATCTCCGAAGCAGCCGACCAGGGTTTGACTCCCAGCCACTGAGGTAGTGTTACTTATTTATTTGTGTCTTATTTATTATTAGAGTTTTATTTCTTTATTTTATTTCAGTTCACTACTACCACCTGGATCTAACTGCATTTGGGTCCTAAACCATTATATTTTATTCGCCATTAGTTTTTTAATATGGCGAACCGTAACATTTTCGTGTTTTGCATATGTTTACAAGTGACAATCTGGACAATGTTGAAAATAAATGGTGTTTCAAATGGATGTTTCCTTCCACTTCCCTCCTATTGATGAGTAAAATGAATGTTTATTTTGTTCAAAGGTTAATCATGAGGTAATGGTTGTAATTTTATTGTTTAGGTGTATACCAGTTGTGTGGTGTCATTAATAGCCAGGTAATTACACACTGAATGGCCTCGTTATTAGAGATACCTATCTAATAGTGCGTTGAACCTCCTTTGACCTTCAGAACCACAGATATTTATCATGCCATAGATTCCACTACTTCTTGAAATTGTTCTTCAGGAATATTGACCTATGCAGACAGGATAGCCTCTCGCAGTTTGTACAAATTGGATGGAAGTACTGCCATGCTCTGAATGGCAGATTCTACCTTGTTGCAGAGATGCTGTATATGATTAAGATCTGGGGACTTTGAAGGACAGGCAAGCAAGGAAAAACATGTTCCAGGAACCCCTCCATGAATATTCAACCCTTATGGCATGGTGCATTGTTTTTGTGAAAGTGTCCTTCTGCCGTAGGGTAAACAGATGCCACGAAGAGGTGAACTTTGTCAGTCACAATACTTGGGTAAGCCCTACTGTCCAACCATTCAACCACAGGTGTCGGAGGACCCAAAATGTGCCAAGAAAACATTCCCACACTATTACTCCACCTCCACCAGCCTGAACCCTTGACACCTGACTGAAAGGGTTCATCAATTCAAGCTGCTCAACCAAAATCTGACATCAATCCATATGTGTCCATTTGATACGTGATTATGGGGAAGTCCATTTTATCCTATGGTGGTTTTGAGTAAAATAGTTGTGACAGTTTGCAGGAGAAGTTTAATGGGATATGTTTTGTAAGTGTATTTCACCCCTAAAAATTATACACTCTTTGACAAAAAAAAACAACGAGGAAGGAGTTGTTAGAATCGAATTAAAATTTATATGTATGAATGTAATGATATATTTAAGTATGTATAATATTAGGGAGAAAGTTTATTGGGGGAAACTGTACAATTTTAAAGGAGGATCTAGTACTCTTTGGGCCGCCTCTAGCCTGCATACAAGATGAGATGCAGTTGAACATGGAGGTATACAGGTTCCCTATGTTATCCAGTGGCACATTTTCTTACAGATGTTGCAGCTGGGCCTGTAGATCCTGCACACTCGTAGACTGCCAAAGTTGGCATCCCAGCTGGTCGAATAAATGCTTGATTGGCGAAAAATCTGGTAACTCGACAGGCCAAGGAAATGTTGCAGTCTGATAGAGACGTTCCTGGGAAACCCTTGCTATGTGGGTGAGCATTATCCTGATGAGAAATTCCAGCTAGAAGCTGGGCCATGAGAGGCCACAAGTGGCCGCAGGATGTCCTGCCCATACCATTGAGTTGTTAAGTGTCCCTCGTATCACTACTATTGGTGATCAACTGTTGTATGCAATGGCTTCCTAGATCATTTACATTTTACATTTACAGCATTTAGCAGACGCCCTTATCCAGAGCGACTTACAATTGATACAGTCTTACAATCCAAGCAATTGTGGGTTAATGGTCTTGCTCAAGGACCCAACAGTGGCAGCTTGGCAGAGGTGGGATTTGAACCCTGGACCTTCTGGTCCAGAGTCCAGTACCTACCACA
Source organism: Ancistrus triradiatus (assembly GCA_025084515.1). Classification (NCBI taxonomy): domain Eukaryota; kingdom Metazoa; phylum Chordata; class Actinopteri; order Siluriformes; family Loricariidae; genus Ancistrus; species Ancistrus triradiatus. The sequence continues at coordinate 174,413 of JAJAGP010001248.1, forward strand.
GCCGACGTCCAAGGTTAACTAGATCATCACACCAACAGTTGGGCAGTGTGTCACTCCACATCAAAGGCAGGATTAAAGCATTCATCATGAGGCCTACATACTAGAACTCAACCGTCTTTGGATCTCAAAAACACCCTGGATTTTGGCAATACAGTTCCACTCCGTAGCAGTCCAGATTTCTTCCTCACGACACCACTGCAAATGCAATGGCAGTCTGGCTGTCAATGGCAGGACAAGGATCAAACATTCCTCTCTATTGGTGATCTATCTGGGAAATCCGGAGCCTGTTTGCCGTTTGTGTGTGCACTCATGGAATCGTTGCTCCCAACACCACCTAACAGCTAGGCCAGAACAGCGTAGACGATGGGCAGTTTGTCAAAACGACCGTCCTGCTTCTTTCAGTACAATGATATACTCCCATCAATTGGGCAATTGATCTCTCATGTAGCAGAATATGACTACACTACACTACTTTAAATTGATTAATGTTAATGAACAAATGGGGCACCACCGGATCATTTGGGGGCTGGTGGATCTGGAAAACCATTAAACTGGTTTTCCAGATCCACCAGCCCCCAAATGATCTGGTGGTGCCCCATTTATTCATGGGGCAAAATTAATCAGGAAGCCGATATGGGCAAATTCAGTCTGGATCTGTTCTTTTCTCAACCTCGGTTGAATAAATAAAATCTCTCCCACACAAAACAGTAAATTCAAAAGGGTATAACAAGTTTATTAACTACAAACAAGGTAAATTCCAACTGACAATCTAAAGTAATGACACGTATATCACAGTTTTAATATCACTAACAGGGTGTATCTATGTGCAACCTATCAATTGTGTAGTAACTACCCAGGTGCAATGTTATAAACTATTTTATTACGGCGTAGTGAGTTACTGGTAAGATAAATTGCGGTGAAATGTAAATAGTTCAATGTAAACTACTTAGACGTAGGGGTGTCTAGGGTTGAAATGTGGTTTAAAACTAAAAGTAAGGTTCGAGGATCGGAGACCCAAATCAAGCCATAAAAGCAGTACTCACCTGGTGATCACTCGTGAGCGGTTGTGCACACGGAAACCTGGCCTCGCCTGTCCAAGATGGCACGATTGTGGAGCGGGTGATGTTTATCTTCCTATGAACACAGCAGCTTGGAGGGCCTATCGACGGTGTAGGCTCTTGGCTTCTCGGTTAATCAGATAGGCAGTCGTGTAACCACAGATGTTTTCCGGGCTGCGTCTTCAGGTGACCCAGTATTAGGCGTACTTCCCAGCTTTAGGCTGCGGGTGATTCACGGTCATCAAGATTGCATTCGCACACGCTCAAATCTTTGCCATGGCCACAGGTAAATGCTAAGTCTGACGCGAATTTTACACAAGCACATTTCACTAAGCTTGGAAAGCTAAGATATACGAACTTGGTTGAGCATGAAGGAGATTTTTGCTAGTTGGTCTTTTAGCTACTTTCTTTAGTTTAACTTCTAATTCGGCACTACCGAACTACTAAGACTGCTGGAAAAGAAAAAACTTAAAACTAAACTTAAAACAAAAACTCAAAAAGAAACTTTAGCACTCTTTAAACAAAAAAAAACTGCTTCTTTTCAAAAAACTAACTCTTGCTATCTTGCGCCAAAATTTTGTACACATTCCGAAGTAAGCGGTCAGGGTCGTTAGGCAGGGGTATTGACCTGGATCAGCCAATGAGAAGTTGACTCGGTATCAAGTCCGCCCTCTCGTTGGGGGCATTCTTTATTTTCACCGTAGATTGATATGCACCGATACAGAGGCTATTACTTTGGGTTAATATATTTTGGGTATCTAAGATGTCTGAGTGTATCACATGAGAATTAAAATTCCTCAAAGTTACATGTTTAGTTGCGGGAGTTCAGTTACTAGGTTCCAATTGTCGAGAGCACGTTGAATCTACAAACTATAACACAGTTAAGGCATTCTAAACTACAGCACATACATTTGCTATTTCTTAGACAAATAATTATATCATTAATACCAGACGTAGTATACAATACATTCTTAATAACAACTTGCGTTCCTGGTCCTCTATAAGTGTGAATAAGTAGTAATTACTAGCTGATCGATGCAAGAGGCTCTATAGAGATTATACGCTAGGCATGAAAATAAGTGATTCAGGGACGTGTATATATGTATATGAACGAATATCGTCTGCCGTAGAGTGTGTCAGAAATTCTTTTTAAACTAACACATTGTCTTAGTTTACGATGGTGAGATGCAGGGGTTATCGACAACTGGGCCAGATCCTAAAGGTCCCCAGGTCCTCTTCTGTTGGTTTGAGTATTGGGCTCGTGGCCATTTGAGTATTATCATGGCCATTAATCTGTGAAGAGTCTTTTTATGTGGTGGTTATTTCCACATTCCAGTGTCAGTAATGTTTGTGACTTGGTGGAGAAAGGTAGAAAAGAAAAAAAACGTTCAAGTGGTGGTCAATCCAGCTGTTGAGGCTACACTCATCAAGAGGTGCAGTGCCCAAAAGTAACCTCCGAGACCATTTTTATAGGGCAGAGGAGGAAGCAGTTTTATTGTGGCAAGACCAAGTGTCTAATCAGACCACACCTGTAAACATTTACATATCTGCCTGAGACATAATTGCATGCTGAGTTCTGACAATCGGTATGTTTACTTTGTCAGTAGAACCGATGCATACTTTCTGCTTGTTTACATACTGCCCATTCTTGCCTGTTGATGTTAGTATATATGCCTCAGATCTTGTTTGCATTTAAATGGGACAGTGGGGCAAAAAAGTATTTAGTCAGCTACTGATTGTGCAAGTTCTCCTACTTGGAGAGGTCTGTCATTTTCATCATGGGTACATTTCAACTATGAGAGACAAAACGAGGAAAAAAAATCCAGGAAATCTCATTGTAGGATTTTAAAGAATTTAATTGTAAATCATGGTGGAAATTAAGTATTTGGTTACCCACAGACAAGCAAGATTTCTGGCTGTCACAGACCTGTAACAACTTCTTTAAAAAGCTCTTCTGTCCTCCACTCGTTACCTGTATTATTAAATGACAGCTGTCGAGAGCCTCAAACAGTCAGACTCCAAACTCAACCATGGCCAAGATCAAAGAGCTATCGAAGGACACCAGGAAGAACATTGTAGACCTGCACCAGGCTGGGACGAGTGAATCTACAATAGGCAAGCAGGTTGGTATGAATAAATCAACTGTGGGAGCAATTGTAAGAAAATGGAAAACATACAAGACCATTGATAATCTCCCTCGATCTGGGGCTCCATGCAAGATCTCATTCCGTGGGGTCAAAATCATCATGTGAACGGTGAGCAAAAATGCTAGAACTACACGAAGGGACCTGATGAATGACCTGCAGAGAGATGGGACCAAAGTAACAAAGGCTGAGAGGGACTCGGGTCATGCAGTGCCAGACATGTCCCGCTGCTTAAGCCAGTACATGTCCAGGTCCGTCTGAAGTTTTTCAGAGAGCATATGGATGATCCAGAAGAGGATTGGGAGAATATCATGTGGTATAATATCAGAACATTTTAGTAAAAACTCAACCTTTCGTGTTTGGAGTAAGAAGAATGAACGGGGCCATGTATCGTGAAATTTTAAGCCAAAACCTCCTTCCATCAGTGAGAGCATTAAAGATGGAACGTGGCTGGGTCTTCCAGCATGACAATGATCAAAACACACTGCTCGGGCAACGAAGAGTGGCTCCGTAAAAGCATTTGAAGGTCATGGAGTGGCCTAGCCAGTCTCCAGACCTCAATCCCATAGAAAATTTGTGGAGGGAGTTGAAAGTCCGTGTTCCTAGTGACAGCCCCAAAACATCACTGCTCTAGAGGAGATCTGCATGGAGGAATGAGTCAAAATACCAGCTACAGTGTATGCAAACTTGGTGAAGACTTACAGGAAATGTTTGACCTCTGTCATTAACAACAAAGCTTTTGTTACAAAGTATTGAGCTGAACTTTTGTTATTGACCAAATATTTATTTTCCACCATGATTTACAATTAAATTCATTAAAAACCCTACAATATGATTTCCTAGATTTTTTTCTCATTTTGTCTCTTATAGTTAGTGTACCTATGATGAAAATTACAGACCTCTCTCATCTTTCTAAGTAGGAGAACTTGCGCAATTAGTGGCTGATTAAATACTTTTTTACCGCACTGTATGTAATGGGTATATTTTGGCTGAGTCCAAGACCTATTATGAAGGATTGTAGGATTATTTATTAGACTAAGGGACATGGTACAACTGCTTCAAGCTGTTTCAGTCTCTTTAACAGAGGGTTACATGTATTTTGTCAATATTAAGATATTCATATCTTCCACAGGACTATGCAGATGCCTTGATCTCCAATTACTATGTAAGTTTTTTTTTTAATTATTATTATTGTACATAATTATTATATCTGCCTCTGCAATAATGGCCCTTTCAAAGCCAAAATCTGCTGGACCATAAGACAAACATGTCCTTTGGCCAAGTTGAGTCTTTTTCAGATTATTTTTCCTTTTCTGTCTATCAGTCAGCACATTTACCTTTATTGTGACCTCGCCAGGTGCATAAAAAGGCTCTGGTTATGTCATAGCATCCTCTTTTCATTTCTTAAGTGAACGGAACTAAGCGAGTGTGGTTTAATATTTGTATTGGTATATTGTTTACATAAGTATACAATTACTAATTTTTTGCTCTTTTGGTTACAATGACTCAGTTATGGTCTGCTGTCTACCATGTTGTTTACTTATGTAAACAATACACCAATACTTCAGAAGTTCACAAAAGTATGTTTTGTACAGTTTGCAAATTATTTACAGTTCAGTGGGTTGAACTGATAAATTCTAATGTCAGTTTTCTTTGGAATTAGAGACACATGCAAATCACATTGCATTTCAAATGAACTCAGAAATTCTGAAGATATATGGGTATTTACAACAGTTGAAACAAATAGCACCCCATAGTGGCCAGTCATAATACATTGTACGGAGTGTATAGATGGTCTGAGTCATCAAGTTTCGACTTGAAAGGTTACAGTCAACCCGATCAAATGCCTCCTGAAAGTGTATTGGCTGAAGGCGGACATGTTTGTTTTATCATCTACGTAAGGCTTAATTTCTCACTTGGAGATTAGGGCCAAGATGCAGCATGCCAAATTTCAGCTCAATCGGACCTGTGGTTCCTGAGAAACAGTTATCTGGATTTAACGCCACCCCTTTTATGGACACACCTACAACAGTGTAGGCTTCCTCAGAATCTTGTATCAATCAAGTCCTTAAAGGCTAGTGTAAATGTGATTAAAAAAGACTGAATGAGTTACAGCTGTATAAATAATTTAAGCTCAGCTTCAGTTAAGTTTGTAATAGTTGGCGAGGTCACAGAGGACCCCAGGGTAACTTCTAAGCAACTGAAGGCCTCTATCACATTGGCTAATGTTAATGTCCATGAGTCCACCATCAGAAGAACACTGAACAACAATGGTGTGCATGGGAGTGTTGCAAGGAGAAAGCTACTGCTCTCCAAAAAGAACATTGCTGCTCGTCTGCAGTTTGCTAAAGATCACATGGACAAGCCAGAAGGCTATGGGAAGAATATTTTGTAGACAGATGAAACCAAAATGGAACTTTTTTGTTTAAAACAAAAGCATTATGTTTGGAGAAAGGAAAACACTGCATTCTAGCGTAAGAACCTTATCCCATCTGTGAAACATGGTGGTGGTAGGATCATGGTTTGGGCCTGTTTTGCTGCATCTGGGCTAGGACGGCTTGCTATCATTGATGGAACAATGAACTCTGAATTATATCAGAGAATTCTAAATGAAAATATCAGGGTTAGGGTTAGGTTTGCAGCGCAATGGGTCTTCCCGGCCACCATAAAAACCTACTTAAAGAGAATGTTCCATGGTACTAAGCAAGTTACAGTTCTCATGATATATGGGGAGGAAGAAAGATATTTCTGATGATGAAAAGCATGAAATAGCTCACTGTCTTTCAAAAGGCATGAAAACAGCTGCTTTTCATGAAAACTGAAGAGACGCCACTAAACTGTGAAAGATGTGTTAGTGATTCTGAGCACAGGCAAATCCGGTCAGATAAAGGTTGATTAAGGAAAGTTTCTGTCAGACAAATTAATCATATTAAAAAGGCAGCTATGAAAACACCACTGTTGAGCAGCAAAATGGTATTTGTGTCTCTGGAGTGTCAAGAAACTCCCAATGTAGGATCCTCCATAGGCTGGCAGTTGTGCATAAACCTCTAATTCAAGCACCCCTAACCAAACCTCACAAAGAGAAGTGTTTTCAGTGGGCTCACAAATATACTAATTGACCAAAAAAAAAAAAAAAAAACTGACCAAGAATGAATCTTTATATGTATGAATGTAATGATATACAGATGGGCATTTAGCAGACACCTTTATCCAGAGCGACTTACACCTGTTAAAATCTTAGATATTACAGTTGTTACAATCCAAGCAATTGTGGATTAAGGATCTTGCTCAAAGACCAAAGAGTGGCAGCTTTGCAGAGGTGCGCTTTGAACCCTGGACCTTTTGGCCCATGGCCCCATAGCTTAACCATATAGCACCATTAATATGATGATATATGTAAGGTTACAATATTAGAGCAAAAGGACAAGTTTATTGGGAAAAAGAGGGCTTTTAATTTTAAACGTCGGATGGATAAGGAAACGAAAGTAAAGAGCGATTATGCCCATGGGAGAGGGAGAAGACAGGGAGAGGAGAGAACAGAGAAAGGTATACTTATAGTTAAGTTACATAGGTTTTACAGTTGAAAAAACACGTAACATAAAGCCTGAATGCAGGAATGCGCTTCATGACTCCAAGCACCATTCAGTTCATCACAGCGCTGTATCTTGGCAGTACAACATTAAATTAAACTGATAACTGACACCACAGAAAGCCACAGTATATAACTGTGTTACCAAACAGCCATCTAGGTTTAGGATAGATGTAGCCAACCTGTCACTCACAGCCTTGTGGCCAACTAATAAAACCTCAGTGTTATCTGAGTCGAGTAAAAGAAAATTTAATGACATCCAATCTTTTGTTTCCTTTACACAATACTCCGTTTTACTGATTGTAAGGATGTCATTTTCTTTTCTCCATAGCAGTGGAATCTAATGTCATGTTTATGAATAATTGATCCTAGTGGCAGCATGTACATAGAAAATAAAAGCGGGACCAGCACACCACTGAGGCACACCATACTACATTTCTGAGAGCTCTGAATGTAGATTATTTTTATAAACAAGCTGGTATCGGTCAGTCAAGTCAAGTCAAGTCAAATTTATTTATATAGCGCTTTTTACAACACAGCATTGTCTCAAAGCAGCTTTACAAATATATTAGATCAAAGCCCTAGTTGAGCAAGCCTGCGGCGACAGTGGCAAGGAAAAACTCCCTTATAGGAAGAAACCTTGGGAGGGCCCCAAGACTCAAATAGGGACCCATCCTCCTTGGGCAGCCCTAGATGTTAAATACAATAATTGAAGAGTATATGTAAAGATAATACCCTATTTAAATTTAGAATAGAATAATTTATATAGACTAAGATGATTTGAAACTAATAAAAATAGAGAATAAGATCTATAGCATATAAGGTTATGATTGAATGAGTTTGAATGAACAGGTAGTCCAAGTGGAAGAGTTTACTGAGTTTTGTTTTTTTGTCTTGTAGTTGTGTCCCGGAGTTTGAACAGGTAGTCCAAGTGGAAGAGTTACTGTAGTTTTGTGTGTCCCGGAGGTTATTACCCTCTGATGGGTACTGAGTAATGGTATGAGGACTAGAACAGAAAGAGTCACCAGAGGATTACAGTACGTTCAGCAGATGAGGAGAAAAGGTGTTTGTCAGCTGCATCACTGGATCTAAGGACTTCATCCTCAAGTCGCTGGGGGCAGTGAGGAGAGGCGGTGTTGTCCTTGCAGCGAAGAAACCGTGAGCTACATCCTCAGGACACAAAACCCAGACCAGGGTTTTGTGTCCCCGCGCCATCTCGGAAATAGAGAAACACAAAAATGTGTTAAAAACATGATATTAAGTAAACATTCATTGTAAAAATGTCAAATATTGTTTTAAAGGCTCCCCCAAGGCCGAGTAAATAAGTGTGTTTTTAATCTTGACTTGAAGATCAGGAGCGAGTTTGAATCACGAACAGTGACAGGGAGGCTATTCCAAAGGTGAGGGGCTATGTATGAGAACGCTCTTCCCCCCTGCAGTGACTTTTTTAATCCTAGGGACTACAAGTAACCCTGCACCTTGTGAACGAAGTAAGCGTGATGGGTTGTAGTGCTGAATTAGTTCACTTAAATACTGCGGTGCCAGGCCATGTAGAGCTTTATAGGTTAGCAATAAAATTTTATAATCAGTACGAAATTTAATTGGCAGCCAGTGCAAAGATGATAGAACAGGACTAATATGGTCAAACTTCCTAGTTCTAGTAAGTACTCGTGCTGCTGCATTTTGTACCAACTGGAGCTTGTTAAAGGATATCTACCAGAGCAACCAGCAAAAGGGGCATTACAGTAATCTAACCTTGAAGTTATAAATGCATGGATCAGTTTTTTAGCATCATTAACGGAAAGTATATTTCTTATTTTTGTGATATTACGCAGTTGAAAAAAAGTAACTCTGGTGATGTCACTAATATGTGCATCAAAAGAGAGGTCTGAGTCCATTGTGACACCCCAGTTTTTTTACTACTGAGCTGGGGGTGACAGAAAGCGTTAATATTTAACACTAGATTATTTTAACTTCTCCCTTGTAGCCTTTGGACCAACAAGTAATACTTCAGTTTTATCTGAATTCAGTAGAAGAAAGTTACACGACATCCAGTCTTTTATGTCGTTAATACAATCCTCAATCTTACTGAGTCTGTGGATTTTGTGTTTGGTTTGGCTGATATATACAACTGTGTGTCGTCTGCATAACAGTGGAAGTTAATTCCATGTTTATCAATAATATTCTCTAAGGGTAGCATGTAAAGAGTAAATAATAGAGGTCCCCAACACTGACCCCTGGGGAACGCCATACTTTACTTTTGTAGTATCCGAGCAGGAGTTATTTACAAGGACAAATTGTGAGCGATCACTCAGATAGGATTCAAACCAGGAGAGTGCGAGTCCTTTAATACCTACTGTGTTTTCTAGCCTTTTCAATAAAATATTATGATCTACAGTATCAAATGCTGCACTAAGGTCTAAAAGAACAAGGAAAGAGACACATCCATTATCGGAGGACATTAACAGATCATTAACTACCTTAACTAATGCGGTTTCTGTACTGTGGTTAGATCTGAATTCTGACTGAAATGTTTCATGAATATTATTTCTGTGTAAATAAGAGCATAATTGTTGGGAGAGGACTTTTTCTAGAACCTTAGAGATAAAAGGAAGGTTAGATATTGGCCTATAGTTAGATAGCACAAGTGGATCAAGATTAGGTTTTTTAATCAGGGGCCTAATAACTGCACATTTAAAAGATTTTGGTACGTATCCAAGGTTAAGGGATGAATTTATTATGGTAAGTAGGGATTCTATAATGGCAGGGATTAGATCTTTAAGTAAGCGTGTTGGTATAGGGTCCAGTAGACATGATGAGGATTTTGAACAACTAATTAATTTAGTTAGTTCAATTTGGGAGATCGGACTAAAGGAATGTAGTTGTATAACATTGTTAGATAAGCCTTCAGCACTCACGTTCCTCAGGGAGGGTTGCTGCTTGCTACGCGGATGGACATTCTGACTTTCACGTCGTATTTTTTCTATCTTATCATTAAAGAATATTAGGAAATCATTACTGGTATACACTGGCGGTACAATAGGTTCCAATACTCTTGCATTCCCAGTGAGTTTTGATACAGTGTCAAAGAGGAATCTTGGATTATTCTTGTTACTGTCTATCAAAAATGAGAAATATTCTGATTTAGATTTTTTTAAGGGCATGTTTGAATTCAGTCAGGGCATGTTTCCATGCCAACTTATACACTTCCAGTGTAGTGTGTTGCCATTTGCGCTTTAATTTTCTTGCAGTTTGTTTTATAGCACGTATACGATCGTTATACCAAGGGGACAGCCTTTTATCCCTGATCATTTTGGTTTTAACTGGTGCTACAGTGTCTAAGGTTGTGCGTAGCACAGAATCTAACCATTGGGATGCCTGTTCAAGTTGTTCAGGCTCTACTGGTGACAAGAACATCAGTTCTGGGAGGTTATTAGTGAAAGCAGCTGCAGTAGCAGACGTAATAGTACGTTTAGATTTAGGACAACGCACTGAACAAATCTTACTGGTTAGACACAGATCACATAGTAGGAGAGAGTGATCTGAGATTAAATCACTTTGTGGTATAACAGCAAACTTATCAATATCAATACCAAGTGTTAGTATTAAATCTAAGGTATGATTACAGCGGTGGGAAGGACCTAGTACATTCTGGTTGATACCCATAGATTTTATAATGGAATCAAATGCAATTTTAAGAGGATCATGCTCGTTTTCATAATGAATATTAAAGTCTCCAACAATTAAAGCCTTATCAGTTGTTAGTAGTAATTTAGAAATAAAGTCTGCAAACTCTTGGAGAAACTCAGAGTAAGGACCAGGGGGCCGATAAATTGTAACGAGCATAAACAAGGTGGGTTTTTTATTTGATGATGTTTGATTAACTACATCAGCTACAAGTAATTCAAAGGAGTTAGGCATGCAAGTCGTTTTAATATTAAGTTCTATACATTTGTCATATATTGTTGCTACACCTCCTCCACGGCCATTAGGACGTGGTTTATGTATATAAATATATCCAGGAGAAGCTGCTTCATTTAAACCTACGAACTCATTAAGTCCATCCAGGTTTCAGTAAGAACAAAGTACACTAAGACCATTATCTGTGATCATTTCATTCACAAGTAAGGCTTTAGACGCCAGTGATCTAATGTTTAGTAGTCCTAACTGTACTCTGACTTTATTACTGTTTTTATCAGGATCATTTGAACTAATAATAATTAGGTTGTTTAAACAAACTTTACGAGAGCGTTTGGGTTTATAGACGGCACGAGGAACAGACACGGTTTCAATAGTTTGAGCCCCGAGTCATTTCTTACGGTTATTATGCATCGTGTAGAACATGTTGTCTGCTAGAACCTGTGTACCTAGATTACTGGGGTGAATTCCGTCATACTTAAAGAAGGAAGGACGATTCCAAAAGAGATTAAAATTATCAATAAAAACAAACTTACGTGAAGTACAGGTCTCCTGTAGCCAGCTGTGCAGACTCAAAGTGCGACTGAAGCGTCCAATTCCTCTTCCCAGACATCTTTAATCCGGAGTCAAGTAGGCTCAAAACCAAGAAAGAGCCAGTTCCTTAATACCTATGGTATTTTCTAATCAGTTCAGTAAGATCTCATGATCTGTAGTGTCAAATGATACACTTAAATCTAATAGAATAAGAAAAACATCCATTATCTGAGGTCATTAATAAATCATTAAGTACCCTAATTAATGCTGTTTCAGTACTATGATTGGGCCAATTCCTGAAAGGGTCGATGAATACCACTTCTTGGGAGGTAACTACATTGGTGCTGAAGTTGTTGAACCTCTTGTTTGTGAAATTCTAAAGGGTTCACAAACTTTCAAGCACCGCTGTATGCGTCTCTATACCGGTTAATGGAGTTCATGTCATCCACACTTTACACACACACACACACACACACACACACACACACACACACACACACACACACATTTTGAATCACACAGAACTTTGAATCACAGGTGTATAAAGTGAAAACATTCTTGATAAGGCTGGACAGTTCTTGGTGAGAACTTTCAAAGCAAAACATTCACAAGCTCACAGTTTTTCCATTGAGCACTCCCATGAACAAAAGCATGAATTAAAAAGTAAAAAATGTAATAAAAGTTATAAAAATTAATAATGATATTAAATCTTCTCTGACACAGTCCTTGCGTATTCAGCGCTCATACTTAACTCCGTGCTCAAAATTCCGGAAACCTTGTTTGTGAATGATATTACAGCATGTGTCGGAGCTTCTCACAAGGAGCTGTTTGCTGTTTGTTATCAGACACTGAACTGCAAACCTGTTAACTCCTATACCCCCGGAAAGCAGTCGGGGAAAAGGAAACATTGCACACACATTCCAGCGTCAGTTATTGCTCCGCTATCTAAGAGATCCCGAACCAGCTCTAGCATCCAACAGCAAGGAAAAGTGGATGACTTTTCTTCAGCTATATCCAGCATTCAGGCATCACTGGCCATTATGAATTCCAGAATCTAAGCTATAGAATGATCAGCCCGATTCTATCAGCCTTCCATTTCCGCAGCGAGTCCTGTGCTTGCGTCGCTACTCAATGGCTGCGTCCAAGGTGGCATAATTGGACAGTGTGTGGTAGATTTGGCGGAGTATGCACTGCTCAGCCGTTGAACCGATGTGCTCTTTCAGTGAGCGAGTGTGTAGTATAGAGAATGGGAATGTGATGTCAGCTATGCAAGGGATTGTGGGACTTTAGGACATGGAGGCTATGGTAGATACGGTAGCAAGAGTGTATTGTAGGCACTGCAGTAGTGTCATCCTGCTTCAAAACACGGTTGAGGAAGCTACCTGCGGGATGCCAAAGATGTTGAGGAGACACAGCAGACAGCACACCTTAGGCCCCATGTGGAGAGAGTGCTTGGATGTCTATGCACCAAACACAGCATGCTAACCCCCTTAGTATGTTGTGTTTGGTGCATAGACATGTATAACATAGGCTGACAGAATCGGCTGATCATTCTATAGCTTAGATTCTGGAATTCATAATGGCCAGTGATGCCTGAATGCTGGATAGAGCTGAAGAAAAGTCATCCACTTTTCCTTGCTTTTGGATGCTAGAGCTGGTCTGGGATCTCATGGATTGTGGAGCGGAGGTGTTTCCTTGTCCCGACTTCTTTCCGGGGGTATAAGAGTTAAAAGGTTTGCAGTTCGGTGTCTGATACGCATGTGATCAGTAAACATGCAAAAAGTTCTTCGTGAGAAGCTCCGACACACGCTGTAATGTCATTCATAAACAAGGTTTCCGGAATTCTGAGCACGGAGGTAAGCATGAGCACTGTATACGAGCAAGGATGATGCTCCCATGTGAAGGCGAGGACGTGACTTGTGGATGTGTGCTGTGCCCAAGTGTTGTTACAAAACCATGAGCCATGTTATCGGAATATGAAATGTATCTGTTGCATTAACAGCATTATTAAAAAAAGATGGAAGACTAGTTTGATTCTGAGTCTCTTTATTTGTATAATACTGTAATAGTGTTACACTGTAGAAAATGTGCAAAATTCACAGTTTCACCATTAACTGAACTGCAAGTACAGCAGGTGTCTTTATCAAAAAGTAACATACAAATGGCAGTCAAAAATATACATAAATTAACAAATATTTAACATATTTCACTGAAAAGTTCACAATATCAGTGTAGTGCAAATAAAACAGGTAACAGACATTCTTCTCCTTCCCCTGATACACTTAGCGATTTTGTAGCATTCCTCTGCATGGACCTTGTTTACACTAGTGGGTACTGGTCCAAAGCAATGTTATAACTTGGCTCACTGCAGGACATGAGCCAGGGTAGAGATGACCATTGAGGATCTCCATGGCTGGTGATCAGACAATGTCTCACTCATCCAGTGACCAATCCTGATATAAATCCTGACCACATCGCTGATGCACAATATGGAAGAGCAGTGAGAGATACAATCTGCTAACATCATTTCTGATTAGCCTATCATCTCCCCAGTGTCAAATTAAAAACAATCTGTTTGTCTTTTTATGAAGTCTTCTTTATGTCCTGCAAGTACAAATGCAGTACAGGGGTAATATATTTTATGTTCTTCAAACAAGTAAAATCATCTACCTGTGGGCACCTCATCCACCTTTAACTGATGTTCCAGCAGTTGTATTTCCATTATTGTCTTTTATATCTGCAGCCTTGTGTGATCCATTTCTAAATTAGATTTTTCAATTTGTTTCTAAAAATACACCTTTTACGGGGCGCTACAGGAACACAAAAAAAAATGACATAGAATATCACAGTGTTAGGTCTACGTCATGGGCCAATTCTGAACAACATCATCAGGTACATTGTGCTGTCGTGGTGGATGGACCCTCTTCCCCACTGTAATTTCCAGCAGCACTCTGTATGATCAGCAAAGGTGTCAACCTCAGTAGGCCTCTCTGTATCTCTGCTCTCTGTGGCAGCTGACAAGGTTTCCTCATTACCTTCCTGGAATAAAAATGAACAATTTTCTGGTTAGTATTGAAACTACTTACACCTGCATGGAGGTCTGTTATGGATCCACCAGATTACACCAACAGTAACAGGTAGAAAATGTAGAAGACTAGACAGTCAGGTGTTTTCAAACACTGGGATTACAATCAGGTGTGAGTGGGCCCCCTGTTTTATTTGAAGAACAGGGATCTATCAAATCTGCTCTTCACAACACGTTTGTGGAAGTGTATCATGGCACGAACAAAGGAGATTTCTGAGGACTTCAGAAAAAGAGTTGTTAATTCTCCTCAGGCTTGAAAAGGTTACAAAGAGTTTACAAGGAGTCTAAAGAGTTTGGACTCCACCAATCCACAGTCAGACAGCTTGTGTACAAATGAAGGAAATTCAACACATGTCTGTGAAAGTGTATCATGGCACGGACAAAGCAGATTTCTAAGGACCTAAGAAGAATTGGAAGAATGTTTTGTGGACGGATGATACCAAAATAAAACTTTTTTGTTTAAAAGACGAACGTTATCTTTGGAGAAAGGAAAACGGTGCATTCCAGCATAAGAACCTTATCCCATCTGTGAAACATGGTGGTGGTAGTATCATGGTTTGGGCCTGTTTTGCTGCATCTAGGCCAGGATGGCTTGCCATCATTGATAGAACAATGAATTCTGAATTATATCAGAAAATTCTAAATGAAAAGGACAGGACATCTGTCTATGAACTGAATCTCAAGAGAAGGTGGGTAATGCAGCGAGACAACGAGCCTAAGCACACAAGTTTTTCTACCAAAGAATGGTTAAAGAAGGATAAAGTTAATGTTTTGGAATGGCTAAGTCAAAGTCCTGACCTTAATCCAATTGAAATGTTGTGGAAAGACCTGAAGCGAGCAGTTAATGTGAGGAAACCCACCAACATCCCAGAGTTGAAGCAGAACTGATCAACACTTACAGGAAACATCTAGTTGCAGTTATTGCTGCATGTCGCTTTTCAGAGTGTTTTGTACGGCGTTACCCTCCGACTTTGCCGATTAAGGAAAGTGGTGGCCCCGTCTCGCAAAGGAGGCAGGATCCCGTAAAGTCAAAAGACTTGAGGTAACCGTCAGGGCCGTAGTTTGGTTAGGTGAGGGAAACTCTGGTAACGCCACTAACCTCTTTTTTCCGCTCCCTGAGGCGCCCGCGGCCTTCGCTCGCTTCGGCCGTCTCTGTTGTAGACGCCGGTAGCTCCGTTCTCGTGTCGGTTAGGCTCTGGCATTTTCCTACGCTTGCTGTATCCCGGGACGAATATTTCTTCTCTCCCCCTATCGCGTTTATTTCGCGTTCGAGAGACGCGCTGCTTGCTCCAGCCACGCTTGGCCCGAGAAACCCCCTGCACATGCGCAGTCGGGCACTCCAGCCACACACACACACGGCGCTTCTGCCACACACGCAGAGCACTGCTCCTATGCGCACACATAGCGCTCCAGCCACACACACACAGCACTCCTGCCACACACGCAGAGCGCTGCTCCTACACACACACATAGCGCTCCAGCCACACACGCACAGCGCTCCTGCCACACACACTGAGCGCTGTTCCCACGCACACACATAGTGCTCATTCATACTCAGAGCGCCGTTCGCGCTCCTTCTTCCCTTCTCGCTTTATATAGAGCCTTAACGGGTTATTTCCCGTTCGTTACTTTTCACATGCCTCTCTACGTTGATGTTTATTATAACCCCTTAGTCTGAGTTCGCCTAGAAGCGATTCCTTCGTTTGCCCGTGGGCTTATAGCCATTTCTGTTCATGTCTATTCACAGAATCCGTGGCGCAGTGGTAACGTCCCCGCCCCTGGAGACTGTGACTCTGGTTTCGAATCCCGTTGCTGACTGTCTTCAGCAGCTCTCACACGTCCCCGGGGGTCTACCCTTTATTTTCTTCCTTTTTTTTCCCGCCTTTTTGTGCAGAGCCCCCTGCACTTGGGTCCGTTATCCCCTTTCTTTTCCGGTGTACCCCCTGGCCCCCCGTAACACATTTGTTTAACTGTGTTCTCTTTATCTACTTTTAGGACTTGTGTGAAATTCTGATGATGTTTTAGGTCATATTTATGCAGAAATATAGAACATTCTAAAGCGTTCACAAACGTTCATGCACCACTATATGACAGAACCACTGAATATTATTTAATTAAGTAGGGTAGGGTAAACAACATCACGATTGCATGTAATGATATTACACCCTACCTGTTTAAACTATACTTTGTGTTTCATCTTCAGTTCCTGATAAGTAGCTACACTTTGTGCTTTTTGGGTTGCATCTGCATAAATATTAACACACACACACACAGGTAAAATAAAATAAGTGGAACACTGGGAATGAAACTTTTTTTTCTGTTACTTCACACGCCATTGACTCGGGCAGCATTTTTTTTGGCCACGTCAGCTCACGTTATTTTGCTACTGTATTTTTTTTTCCTAAATATATGCTTATATATATACATATATTATATCTCCCCCCCCCCCCTTTCCCCCCCCCCCCCCCCTCCTCCTCCTTCCCCCCTTCCCCCCCTCTCCTTTCCTCTTCTATTTTTCTCTCCCCCACCCCCACCCCTTTACCCCCTCCCCCCTCCCCCATTCCATTCCCCCTCCCCTCTCCTCTCCCCGTCCAGATCCCCCTCTCACCACGTCCATCCCCGCCATTACTTATCCTATGGGCTCCTGGTCCACCCTTCCTCGATCCCCCTTATCTATCGGGTCCACCTTTTCTAGGGATTTTCTATCTATATAGTATATATACTATATATCTACATAGATTATATATTCAGATATATATAGAAATATATATATATATATATATATATGTATGTATATATATTATCTTATATAGATACGATATAATATATAATATATAGATATATACACGTGCGTGTGTGGGAGGGGGTATGATAGAGAGATATGGATAGAGATATATAGAGAGAGAGAGAAGAGAGAGAGTAGTAGGATTAGATAGACGGATAGATAGAGATAGAGATAGAGATATAGAGATAAGAGGAGAGACCACGGGTAGATAGTATAAGAATAGAGATAGAGAGATATAGAGAGATAGATAGATATATATATATTATACGTATCTATATATATAGTTATAACGGTGTATATCTATAATATCATATATTTATATATATATACACACGTGTGTGTATAGTATATATATATATATATATATATATATATATATATATACTATATATATATATATATACATACGCACCTATTTCCACCTAGTTCCATTGATGAGGGCTTTGTATCTCCTCGTCCCCGAGCTTTACTCAGGGTTAAAGTAACTCGGGAGTTGACTGAACTAAACGTTATCCCCTGTTCTGAAACCGAAAACTATGAGTTTGACAGTTCAGAGTTAGTCAAACCAGAGTTCAGGTTTGAACTCAGTTTGTTAAACCTGCTTTCTGAAATACCCCCCTGGACTGTTAGAATGTGTAGGCGCTCGCGCCACAAACAAAGTTATTAAAACATGTTCAGAAAGTTACTTGCGGCTGCTCTTTTAAATCACCCGTCCACTCTTTGTATGGATCGACTCAGTTAATTTCCTCAGTTATTTTCTCACGATAGCGCTACTTTGCTTCTCCCAATAATTAATTTTGCATTTAAAATTTGATCGGTCCATTCGTGTTAATTATTATTATTAGTTCATCTTGGTCACCTCGGTTGCTTGATGTCCTAAAGTATGGCGACTACTACCCACAGGGCAATGGACCGTGACGTAGTTGCCCATTCTCTATAGACAGAACTGCAGATGCGCTACACCTGCCATCATACCAGTGTTATGTGACACATGACGTCACACTACCTCTGTTAAAAACTGGCATTATGCATACCATGGCTCCATCGTAAAGGGCATAGTTAAACAGTAGTTACTAGATTTAAATGAATATGTACTGCTCGACCATTAAAGCAGTAGGCTCTTTCTGTATGCAAGCGTGCAGTATGCACTTCGGATGCACTATGACCGCCATCTTTCCAATGTCATGGAAAGATGACACACCACAGCTGTTAAAACTGTAATTGTACTATAATAATTTTTATTTATTTTTGCTTGTTATATCTTGTATACACTTTAACCATCCACCTTTGTCATTTTTTTTCCCTTCCTTGTTGTGAATGCCTCCACTGCTCCAGTTGAATCTTGGGATAGGATAATGTGCATTTATTGCATACTTAAAAATGGCTGCCGAAAGAGTATGTCATCCGGGGACTTTCCGCGTACTATTTAATGCATACTATGTATTCGAACACACTACTCAGTCTCACGTACTTTTGCGTACTGTGGAAGTACACTGTTTTGGATGCAGCCTACATATTCGGACACTCTTCCCGGTTTCGGGTACTGCTTGTGTGTACTGTATGGAAGTATGCAGGTTCAAAACCAGCCAATGTCTGCTGGGGTAACAACAACGATGACATCATAATACCGCAAAGATCGCTGGGAACTGCAGTCCCATTTTCAACCAGACTTCCTTTCTTTCCTTATGCTGCAACAATCTCACCTAATTTGAGAAGCCAAAATTCTAGCTCTGTCGGTATCATTAGAAGACCGCAACCCCCAGCTGCCAAAATCTAATTCTGGCCAAATTCAATGTGGCTTTCGCATATGTGTTTAGAGATGTCATCTGCGAAGCTTATCCATCTCGTAGAGCTGAACTAGACACCTACCTAGCTATAATTGCCGATCTTTGTATCAGTTACAGAGGAACTATAGGCTATGAGTATCACAAGTCTTTTCTGCATAAGCTGCCAGGTGTATTCTAGGTTCATCCAGTGGTATTTACGGGGCATCAATCGCTATGCTGCTTGTGGTGGCTGCTTTTCTCATTCCCCTATTCTGTGCCCGAAGTTGTCACTGCAACCTGCAGAAGCTAAGGTGACACCACGCACGCTTTGCTTTACAACTTTAATGAATGTATGCAGATGCTATAACTGCAAGAATACTCATGCTTGCAACTACTGTGGAGACGGACATTCTAAATTAGTGTGTCCAAGACACTCGTTTTGTAAGAAAGTGGGAACCATTTTTGTGTTGATGTTTACGTGTGCTTTAGATCACTCTCTTGATTAAGAGACAACCTTGGGGCAGTTTAAGCGTTCTGACTGAGGCAGTTAGTTATTTCATTTAACATGTGCTGTTACTTTATGGAAGGTACTGTATAGCCAAACAAGTTGCCTAGGGTCTTTGCACAAAAAACAAGTTCACCACCATACATAACAGTGCTAGCAGATGCAAACATACCAACAACCAACCAAACCTATAACCCTATACCATAATTGCACCTAGTTGGTAACATAAACACACTTTTTTAAGTTGAAACAGATTACATGAAACACAATCAACACATCTCAATATGTCAGGTCAATTCAATGATATAGAGCACTTTTACATTAGAACATTGTCTCAAAAGTCCTTTACAGTCTGGTAGTAAGGATATGGCCTTTACTACATCACAGATACACAAATCGGCATATAAAAGGTTAATGGATGTGATTGCAAAGCAATTTAAGGTGACCAATCAACCTAGCATAGGTCTTTGGAATGTGTGAGTACCAGGAGAAAACCCACACGGATGCAGAGAGGACATGCAGACTCCACACAACTGGAGTCCGAGGTAGAGATTGAACCGGGGCTCTCTGGAGCTGTGAGGTGACTTATGGAATAACAAAGAATAACAAAGTTTTATTACAGTTACATTGTATATATATTTGTTATTGAGTGTTTGTTTGACCATCTGAAAAGGTAATTTGCCTAATTAATTTATCAAATTCTGTTTTTTTTTCAACCTTTATTCCTAGTTGTGGCCTGCTGTTCAGATTGCCAACTTTTATTTCATCCCTCTTCACCACAGGTAAGACATCCCACTTCCCCAGGTAATTTAACAAAAATGTAGTATATGAATATAATAATGCTTAATAGCACTAATCACCCATAACATTAAAACATAACATTAAAACCACATGCCTTCATTGTGGACACCCCCCTCATGCCACAGCATGGAATCCGCAAGATCACTGAAGGTGTTCTGTGGTATCTGACACCAAGACACTAACAGCAGATCCTGTAAGCTGCGAGGTAGGGCCTCCATTTGTTTGTCCAGTACATCACACAGATTCTCTTATCAGACTCTATCAACTCTTTGTCATGTTCCTCAAACCATTTCTGAAAAAAAAAATGCTGTGTGGCATCTATCAATGATCAATCTATCCTGCTTGGTCTGCAACAATGTTTACATAGGTGTTACATGTAAGGTAACATCCATATGAATGCCAGGACTTATGGTTTTCCAGCAGAACATTCCCCACAATCACACTGTCAATGTTATTGACATCATCTTTCAGTGCTTTTAATGTTATGGCTGATTGGTATATAATTTGAATGCATTTTTTAAATGTCAGGTTTTTAAATGTCAAGTTTGAATACATGTTGTTTGCAGATTGGCTGTTGTGCAGATTGTTGCTGTAGCATGGAATTCT
Source organism: Ancistrus triradiatus (assembly GCA_025084515.1). Classification (NCBI taxonomy): domain Eukaryota; kingdom Metazoa; phylum Chordata; class Actinopteri; order Siluriformes; family Loricariidae; genus Ancistrus; species Ancistrus triradiatus. The sequence continues at coordinate 195,204 of JAJAGP010001248.1, forward strand.
TACCTCTCCTGGAAGGCCAATAAAATGTAGAAGAATTTTCTTCTATGCGTTTGTTTAAATAACTGTTCTTAAATCTGTTTTCATTTAAAAAATATTTTAACTGCATGGCACAATTATTGGCACACATCCACACATCCATCCATAATGTGGCACACATCCAAAATTTCTTTTCCAACATAACAGTTAGTGTCTTGATGCCTGCTCAGTAATCCAAGTGAGAAAATCCCAAGTTGAAGTTGAAGTTGAAGAAGTATAAGTGACTTCTTAAGTCTCAGCTAGTTGGAAAACTTCCCCAATCTTACACACAGCACATATGCAAAATGACTATTGCATAACAGTGGAATCAGTGATCAGTTTAATATTCAGATTGTCATGGCCATTATTGACCATGGCAATGTGTGCCATTCACAGAGGATTGGGGAATAGCTGTGATTGCACTTAGAGAGTTTTTCCTTGCCACTGTCGCCCTAGGCTTGCTCAATTTGGGATTGGACGTAGTTATTAGGAGATAATCTAAACTTGTAAAGTTGCTTTGAGACAATGCTCCATTGTAAAAAGTGCTATATAAATAGATTTGACTTGACTTGATTTATTCATTGCAGCATTGTAGCATTGCAGCATTGAGAGGTGTATTCTGAGGCCCCATCATTCACAAAAATGACTTATTTTACTTTGCTTTCAAACCAACATTTCTCCTTATCAAGGATTTGCACATCTTCATCCTTGAAAGAGTGGATGCTGGGAGTCTTATCGGCTTATGTCCAGATGAACTGACAGCTACGTCTTTTAGAGTCCGGGTTGGTAAATACAGAACAATGAATCTAAGACAACTCCTCTATACAGAACATATCCAGGCTTGGCAGGGTCCAAGGCACAGAATGCCTTATAGAATGCACATTGCACAGACTTTAGGACAGTACTGAATATTTTGCATCATTAGTCTGAAGAAAGATCCAACCATGACCCATTTGTTGCCTCTTGGCAGATTAACATCAGCATACTTTGATCTAATTTGTGTATTCTCCGAGCTTCCTCTTGTTAATGACTGACTAAGGTAACCCAAACACTGTTGTGAATTCATCTAGAGAAGTTCCGTGTAACGCATGAGGAATCTCTGAGGACATTTGTAACATGGAAAAAAAAACAAAAAAAAAACATTCCAGCCCCCTCCACAATTATTGGCACCCCTTGTAAAGATCAGAAATATGAGTGAACAGAGTTATAAGATATTCATGTTTTGGGAAATTTGCTTAGTTTCACACTGAAAAAAAAATCCAGTGAGGTCAATTTTGGGAAAATCACTTATCATCAAATAATTATTTTAACAAAACCCACAGGCCAGTTATTGGCACACATGCATTTAATACTTGATAAACTTATACTTAATAAACCTTTCTAAGCCAGTAAATCAGCACTTCTGTGACATTTCAAAAGGTTGGATAATGCAGAGTAGGATATTTGAGAATATTCATCTTTACTGAATCTCTTCAGATCGTTCAGGGTGTCCTCTCATACACAGGTGACATGGTGGCATAGCGGTTAGCACGGTCACTTCCCAGCTAAAGCTTCCTGACCATGGACTCCGCCTTTTGCATGTCCGCGTGTACAAATGGGTTTACTCAGGGTGGCACTGGTTTTCTGCCACGGTCCAAAGACATCCATTAAGGTTACTTGATTATACTAAATTGGCCCGGTGTGAGTGTGTATAACTAGTTTCGATGTAACCTTTTGCTTGTCGTGAGATTGCCAGTAAAGCTGATACGATTAAAGATAATCTCCATTTCCTCTCTGGTACACAAAAAATGATTTGTTAATGGCTCTTTTCAAAAATCACACTTGCTTTTAGCAGAAATAGAGCCAATTCTAAAGTGTTCATAATCTACCAAGCACCACTGTAGCTGCTGGGAGAAGCAGCTGGGTGTGTGTTTGGTTTGAAAATGATTATGATTTATTTATTTATTTTTCAATTTTTATACAAGTTTTTTTGGGTCGCAGGAGCTCCGTCACCAGTCCTCGGAAAACAGACGGAAAGAGATGCTAGTCCATTGCAGGGCTATGTAGGCATCACTAACCCAACCCAACCCACCAATCAGCTTCCACACCTTCAGACACAGCCATTCATGACTTCTTAAGAAGCTTTACCTGGCTGGAAATCACTGCTGGGACTCAAACCCACCATCATATTAGACATAACATTTCTGTAATATCACCAAACACCAAACCTACTTATCAAAGGCAACTTGAGAGCTAATTGGATTTCTGAAGTTTACCAGACCATGTTGGTGTCATTACTAGTAAGGTTTAAAAGATATTCAGATTATTTGCCTTTGTACATATATAAATCCCCATCTCCATTGCCTAATTTTATGTTAATTGAATTTGATAATGATAATGTTCATTGGGCAGAGTTCTGGAAAAAACAGTGTAGTTATTAATTTAATTGAGAGACGAGTATGTTTGTCATCCTTTGGCAGGCATTGTAGATATCAGCTTTCTTAACAATCTCTCGGTCTTCTCAATCCATTACTCCCCGTGTCCATGTGGGTTACTCCAGGTGCTCTGGTTTCCTTCCATATTCCAAAGACATGCATTAGGTTTATGGGTCACTCCTAAATTGGCCCATGACTAATGTGTTGATATTACCTTGTGGCTGTCATGAATATAGCCATTGATGCTGATGCAACATTAACTAAAAACTAATAAACATAAACGACACAGTCCCTGTTAAAACAGCTCAGGTTGCTTTGGATTGGCTATTTCTAAAGACTTATTACAGTTGTTGTACTGAATCCGTTAAGAAAATTAAATTATCCATCAAAAATAGATGTCCTTGATGTCAGTCCTTCTGTGCTTGTTTGGGTGGGTCAATAAATTAAAAGTAGTCCCATTCTCAGATTTCTTTACCTTTTTCAGAATTCACTTTCATATATTTGTTGACAATGAATGCAACCATCAATGATGGTTTCCCTAAGTATAGTATATGGAAAGTTCATTAACACTTCTGCTTGGTCACTAATACTGCTTGCTTTAATTGTAGAAAGACAAGGAATGTTAAAGTTTATAGAATTTTAATGAAATAATACAATTCCTAGTAATGTCCTTTACCGGAATATTTGCCTTTTGAAATAACCAAAAGTCAGATCTATTTATATACGCTTTTTACAATGGAGCTTGTCCCAAAGCAACCTTTACTTTACAAGTTTAGATTATCTCCTAATAACTACGTCCAATCCCAAACTGAGCAAGCCTAGGGCGACAGTGGAAAGGAAAAACTCGCTGAGTGTTATAGGAAGAAACCTTGGGAGGACCAAGACTCAAAAAGGGACCCAACCTTCTTGGGTGGCGTAGATGATAAATCTAAGAACGAAACTATGGAGTCATAGTTCGAATAAAATGTGAAGTATGCACATCGGCATTAAGTGGCCCGGGTATGATGGGGCTGGAGCTGATGACGGAAGCTGCTTGAGTGAAGCTGCAGTGGATGAACATCATGTGTGGGGCTGGAACTGGTACCGGAACACAGCACGGAGAGAAAACAGAAAATTTAATTAGTTATTGATTAAGAGCACAGTGTCTATTAACAATCACTGATGCCATGTCAATCACTGATGCCATGTGTAGCATGAGACCCCAGCAGCATTAGCTATAGCAGCATAGCTAGAAAGAGGAGAACTGGTCGGAAACACAGCCAAGAGGGATCACTTGAGACATTGGCAACCCTACAGGAGGCAGAAGACAGCAACCCAACCCAACCCAATCAGAGATCACCATTAAGACTCTTTGGCTATGAACCCCCAGCTCTGCCCTTAGTCTAAGGCAAGGATGCACGAGTCAAGATCACGAGGACTGAAGTCCAGTTCAGCAAGACCGCCCAGTCGACACTCCCGGCTGACAGACAAGGCAGGCAGGCAGGCCAGACATGACTCCAGACTCTGGCCCTAGTAACCCAAGCCATGCATCCTGGTCTAAATCTAGTCAAAAGCCTGCATACATAAGTATGTCTTTAGCCTAGACTTAAAATTTTGGAGAGTGTCTGAGTCTAGAATGAAAGTGGGTAGTTTTTTCCATAGTTGGGGGGCCATGTATGAGAAAGCCTTTCCCCCTGCTGTGACTTTTTTAATTCTAGGAACTAAAAGAAGTCCTGCACCCTGCGAACAAAGTAGATGAGCTGGATTGAAAGACTCTAAGAGTTCACTCAGATAATGTGGGGCCAGGCCATGTAGAGCTTTATAAGTTATAAGAAGTATTTTGTAATCAATGTGGAATTTAACTGGTAACCAGTGAGGTGATGATAGAACAGGAGTGATATGATCAAATTTTCTAGTTCGAGTTAGCACTCGGACAGCTGCATTCTGAACTAATTGAAGTTTATTTATAGATTTACTAGAGCATCCAGTAAGTAGGGCGTTACAGTAGTCCAACCTTGAGGTTATAAACGTATGAACAAGTTTCTCTGCATCATTAAAAGAGAGGACATTTCTAAGTTTAGCGATATTACATAACTGAAAGAAAGCAATTCGAGTGATGCTGCTAATGTGCGCATCAAAGGAGAGATCTGAATCAAATGTGACCCCTAAGTTTTTACAGACGGACTGGGCAATACTGGACAGCCATCTAGATTTAGGAAAGATGTAGCCAACCTGTCTCTCACAGCCTTGGGTCCCACTAATAGAACCTCAGTTTTATCTGAGTTAAGTAAGAGAAAATTAAAGAAACATCCAATCTTTTATTTCCTTTACACAGTCCTCAATTTTGTTGATTGTAAGGCTGTCATTAGGTTTGGCTGATATGTACAGCTGTGTATCATCTGCATAGCAGTGGAAACATGGAATGCCATGTTTACGAATAACTGAGCCTAGTGGCAGCATGTACAGAGAGAATAAAAGCGGGCCAAGCACTGACCCCTGAGGCACGCCATACTTCACTTTTGAGAGCTTAGACCTTAGATTATTTATATGAACAAACTGGTACCGGTGGGTTAAGTAGGACTTAAACCAAGAAGGTGCTAATCCCTTAATACCAACAGTATTTTCTAGTCTGTTTAGTAAAACATCATGATCTATTGTGTCAAATACTGCACTTAAATCTAACAGAACAAGACATTAACAAGTAACAATTGTAAGAAAATGGAAAACATACAAGATAATCTCCTTCGGGACCTACTTGGGACCAAAGTAACAAAGGCTACTATCAGTAACACACTACGCCGAGAGGGACTCAGATCCTGCAGTGCCAAGCGTGTCCACCTGCGTGAGCCAGTACATGTCCAGACCCGTCTGAAGTTTGCCAGAGAGTATATGGATGATCCAGAAGAGGATTGGGAGAATATCATGTGGTCAGATGAAACCAAAACAGAACTTTTTGGTAAAAACTCAACTCATCGTGTTTGGAGGAAGAAGAATCCTGAGCTGCATCCAAAGAACATCATACCTACTGTGGTGCATGGGGGTGGAAACATCATGCTTTGGGGTTGTTTTTCTGCAGAGAACAACTGATCCGTGTTAAGGTAAGAATGGACCGGGCCATGTATCGTGAGATTTTAAGCCAAAGCCTCCTTCCATCAGTGAGAGTATTGAAGATAGAACGTGGCTGGGTCTTCCAGCATGACAATGATCCCAAACACACCCCTTGGGCAACGAAGAAGTGGCTCTGTAAAAAGCATTTCAAGGTCCTGGAGTGGCCTAGCCAGTCTCCAGACCTCAACCCCATAAAACATTTGTGGAGGGAGTTGAAAGCCATGGCCTACAAAGTGTGTACAAAGTATTGAGTTGAACTTTTGTTATTGACCAAATACTTATTTTCCACCATAATTTACAATTAAATTCTTTAAAAATCCTACAATGTGATTTCCTGGATTTTTTTTTCTCATTTTGTCTCTCATAGTTGAAGTGTACCTATGATGAAAATTACATACCTCTCTCATCTTTCTAAGTAGAAGAACTTGCACAATCAGTGGCTGACTAAATATTTTTGCATTGATGTAGAATACAAGTTACACAAATGTGAAACATATGGTATTGTTATCAAGTATGCACTTGTGTTGCATATAATATCTTGTTAGATTTTACAGTTAGCTAAAGAAAAATGTAATTCATACTTATTTAAACAGCCTTTATTTAAAGACAAAAAAATGCTATATCTTACTGAGATATTTAACATTAAATGTTTGAACAAAACAAAGAACAAGCAAAAGAAACCAAGAATGAGAAAACGCCACCATAGATGGTGCACATGAAAGTCTTTTCTGTCTTTTGACACAGAACAAGCAAAAAAAAAAATCCATAAACTTTAATGGTGAAGATACTTTTTGGACTTTTTCTTTTTACTTTTTGGTCCAACGGCACCCCCAGCTAGCCCCTGGTGTTGCCATGAAATTTCTAGGTCACTGCATCTGTAATAAATCAGAAAGATTGCATTTCAGTTTTTATAATTATAACTTTAATGACAAATTAGAATGTGACAGCCACTCCAGCAGAGCTGACTGAAATGGATTTGTTTCAAAATGGTCCAAAATGCCTTTTAAAGGAAGGCCTCACTTATACGAATATTTTGTAAATGAAAATTTATCTCATCCACATGAAAATGGCATTTTAGGTCACAAACGGACATTTTTTTAAAACACCTTTTAAAGTAAAGATTTTAACACTCCAGTTTCTGCATATCTTTATGGACATACAAAACTAGAATTATAAATGACACGTCTGCTGCTGTAGTGAGCATGCAGATACAACTACAACAACAATGGCAGACACACAGTATACTGTCCCTTTGTGTTTGGTTAGCTGGTATTTGATGTATTTGTGTACAACTGTTTAGGAAAATATCCATATTAGTGTAGACACCGCCTTAAACTGTTTAAAGTTTAACTCTGAATGGTTCCGCCTTATTTCAGAACATCCTCAACAGTTCCTAACTGAACTACACATTTGCTCCCTACTTCGGACTGCATGACCCTGGGGTAACATGGGTTTTAAGAAAATGATAATAGATTTGAATATCCTTAATGTGACATCCAACTCAACTAGTAGTAAAAATTGCTTCCAGTATATCATTCTGAATAAATCACCAGACATTTGTCATATTTGGTTGAAAACCTTTGCAGAACCACCAAGGTACAATTGTACCATGTTTTATAGTTGTTCATATTGTTGAAAGGATGTGCTCAAATCTACACCACATTCTACCCAGGTGTGCTGGTCCCACTGACACTCCCAAGGTGGAACTTGTACGTAATGGGTAATATTTATAATTGTTAAAGCATCAACTTTGGTGACATCCAGGGCCTCTATTGCCTCAACACGGCCTGCCTTTATAGATTTGCTGCCTAAGAAAAAGCAAAATATTAGAGATTTGAACAAAATCAAAATGAATTCTCATCCTATGTAACTACATGACCATGCATTCCTTATTTGAACCTAAATCTGGTGATAACCATTATAAGTAAAATCGTAGTAGTTTGAGTAAAATGGTGAACATGTAAATAGTCAAATCTCGTCAATGTTTAATCACAACAAATGAAATTCAAATTAGTAAAGAAAACAAATATAGAAAAACTTGCATATGACAGGCAGAATAAAACACCAATGCTTCTTTAAACATCTGATAAAATTGTAGGCTCAAAGAGACTAAGGCTGAAGTCCAAAGGCGAAGGAAACGGATGGGTCTTAAAAAAAGAGATTTTAACATTTTTTTGAAGGAGAAGGTCTAACAAGAGGCAGGTTGGGTCACAATCCAGTCCTCTTTTCTAGAGATCTTTATCCAGAACATTTTCAGCGATAATCTACCAGGTAGGTCAGACGGGGATCAAAACAAAATGTTCTCCCCATTTGGAAACCTGATATAAAAGATGTGCATTCTGTGGCTAAGTTATCGATGAGATCAGATGTTCATTTGGGAAATATTGGTGTACATGGGTATGTGCTGAGCTGGTAACACTTAACATGCTGCCATCTTACCTTGTACCAATACAGTCTGGCTGCAGACATGCACGCTCAGCCACATGCATTCTCAACTGCGGTGACGTCACATGCACCCTCTGCCACAAACACAGTCAGTGTGGCAGGTGGAACGACGTTGGTTCTTGTTTTGCTTATGAAACAGTTTATTTCATCAGTAAAGACATGAAATAAGTGAAAAATAAAGACAGAAAATAAGTGAGTATAAAGTGAAACTTTAGTCAGTGATGTGAACGCAGTTTCGGCATGTCTTATCACTGAGACAGCGGGGCCGAGCCTGAGGGTGTGTCTGAAATCACACCCGTAGACTGATATAATATACGAAATATATTTAAAAATATAATAATATAACAATATAAATTAAGCACATGATCGCGCTTCAAGTTCATCATCATCTTCTTGGTTTATGGTGCTTGGCATACTGTATTGATGTACTATCACCAAATACTGGACTGGATTAAGTCAAGTCAGATTTATTTATATAGTGCTTTTTACAATGGAGCATTGACTCAAAGCAACTGTACAAGTTTAGATTATCTCCTAATATCTACGTCCAATCCCAAATTGAGCTAGCCTAGGGTGACAGTGGCAAGGAAAAACTCCCTAAGTGTTATGAGGAAGAAACCTTGGGAAGACCAAGACTCAAAAAGGGACCCAATCTCCTTGGGCAGCGTAGATGATGAATCTAAGACTGCAACTAAAGTCATGGAGTCATACTTCCAATAAAATGTGAAATATGCATATCGGCATTAAGTAGTCCAATACACAGAGTCACTCTAGGATCCTGAGTCTAAGCAGGAAAGTCGTTGGCGGCACTCTGTCCCCAGATAACTGGAGGAGTGTGTGGGCCAGGAACTGGTACCGGAACACAGCTCAGAGAGAAAACAGAAAAATTTGTTATTAAGAGCACAGTATCTATTAACAATCACTGATGCCATGTATAGCATGAGAGCCCGGAAACATTAGCTATAGCAGCATAGCTAGAAAGAGGAGAACTGGAAGGTAGCACAGCCAAGAGGAATCACATGAGACATCGGCAACCCCACGGGAGGCAGAAGACAGCAACCCAAGGTCTCTGATCACCATAAGTCTCTTTGACTATGAACCCCCAGCTCTGCCCTTAGTCTAAGGCAAGGATGCACAAGTCAAGATCACGAGGACTGAAGTCCAGTTCAGCCAGACCACCCAGCCGACACTCCTGGCTAACGGACAAGGCAGACAGGCCAGACATGACTCCAGACTCTGGCCCTAGTAACCCAAGCCATGCATCCTGGTCTAAATCTAGTCAAAAGCCTGCATACATAAGTATGTCTTTAGCCTAGACTTAAAATTTTGGAGAGTGTCTGAGTCTAGAACGAAAGTGGGTAGTTTATTCCATAGTTGGGGGGCCATGTATGAGAAAGCCTTTCCCCCTGCTGTGACTTTTTTTAATTCTAGGAACTAAAAGAAGTCCTGCACCCTGCGAACAAAGTAGATGAGCTGGATTGAAAGACTCTAAGAGTTCACTCAGATAATGTGGGGCCAGGCCATGTAGAGCATTATAAGTTATAAGAAGTATTTTGTAATCAATGTGGAATTTAACTGGGGTAACCAGTGTAGTGATGATAGAACAGGAGTGATATGATCAAATTTTCTAGTTCGAGTTAGCACTCGGACAGCTGCATTCTGAACTAATTGAAGTTTATTTATAGATTTACTAGAGCATCCAGTAAGTAGGGCGTTACAGTAGTCCAACCTTGAGGTTATAAACGCATGAACCAATTTGTCTGTGTTATTAAAAGAGGATACAGTAAGTCCTCAACTTACGACGCAGATCCGTTCCTAGGTGGCGTCGTAAACCGATTTTTTGGAACATACGTACCTACTGTACGTAAATAACATACTGTAAGCACTTATCCTATCCTAACACAGTAATTATCAAAAAACAAGCCGCGTAACCGTGTATTCTTCCGCCGCACACACCAAACACGAAGTTCACGTTATGACGTTTATGATGCAAAACAACTTAAGTGCAAAACAAGGCTTTATACAGTAAATGGGAGATGTGTCGTAACCACGAAACGTCGTAACTCGAGACCATCGTAACCCGAGGACTACCTGTAATTTCTAAGTTTAGCGATATTACGTAATTGAAAGAAAGCTATTCGAGTGATGCTGCTAATCTGCGTATCAAAGGAGAGATCTAAATCAAATACGACGCCTAAGTTTTTTTTATAGATGGACTGGGCAATACTGAACAGCCCACTAAATTTAGGATAGATGTAGCCAACCTGTCTCTCACAGCCTTGGATCCCACTAATAGAACCTCAGTTTTATCTGAGTTAAGTAAGAGAAAATTAAATGACATCCAATCTTTTATTTCCTTTACACAGTCCTCAATTTTGTTGATTGTAAGGCTGTCATTTGGTTTGGCCGATATGTACAGCTGTGTATCATCTGCATAACAGTGGAAACTAAAGCCATGTTTACGAATAACTTAGCCTAGTGGCAGCATGTACAGAGAGAATAAAAGCGTGCCAAGCACTGACCCCTGACACACACCATACTTCACTTTTGAGGGCTTAGACCTTAGATTATTTATATGAACAAACTGGTACCGGTCGGTTAAGTAGGATTTAAACCAAGAACGTGCCAATCTCTTAATACCTACAGTATTTTCTAGTCTGTTTAGTAAAACATCATGATCTATAGTGTAAAATGCTGCACTTAAATCTAACAGAACATGATGGGGCCTGAAGCCCGACTGAAATGTTTCATAAATACCATTCCTTTGGAGGTAACTGCGGAGCTGCTGATAGATGTTATTTTCTAAGATTTTGGACAGAAATGGTAGATTTGAAATTGGTCTATAATTAGATATCACACAAGGGTCAAGATCTATTGTAATCAGTGGCTTGATAACAGCACACTTAAAGGATTTGGGCACATAACCAAAGGTAAGGGATGAATTTGAAATATGTAACAGTGGCATAGGATTTGAATCCTAGGCATTACTTCTTAGAGTAAACATGTAGGAATTGGATCTAATAAACAAGTTGATGGCTAAGACGAGCTGATCAGTGCGGATAGTTCAGTATTAGTAACTGGGGTAAAACATTTCTAATCTTGATTTACAGCTAATTAAACAGATGTCTTCACTATTGCTGCATCTGGAAGGTTGCTGAATAGTTTGATCTGATGAGCATCGAGTTTTCTTATCATTAAAAAAAGTCATGAAATCATTACTGTTAAAATTACACAGAACAGGAGAATCACTTTCTGTAGGGTTTTTTGTTAATTTGGAGAAATCTTGGATTATTCTTATCTTTCTCTATGATTGAGGAGAAATACGGGACTGTGGTAGCCTAGTGGTTAAGATACTGGACTCTGGACCAGAAGGTCCAGGGTTCAAATCCCACCTCTGCCAGTCTGCCACTGTTGGGTCCTTGAGCAAGACCCTTAACCCACAATTACTTGGATTATAATAGTGTATCAATTGTAAGTCGCTCTGGATAAGGGCGTCTGCTAAATGCTGTAAATGTAAATGAGAAATAGGCAGCTTTAGCTTTAGTGAGGGCATGCATATACTCTGCCATGCTGTCCCTCCAAGCAATCTTAAATACCTCCAATTTACTATGTCTCCACTTGCCATGTTCTTTGCTTTAAGGTATGGGTGTGGTCATTAAACCATGGTGCTAGCTTTTTTTCCCCTAATGTGTTTGACCCTAGTAAGAGCAATCGTGTCCAGGGTTGAGAGAAACACATATTCCAATTGGTCATTTAAACACTCAAGATGATTGGGCTCTGTAGGTGTATTAAATTTCAAGTCTGGTAGGTTTTTAATAAACGCAGCTGGAATAGCTGATGTGATAGCGCGCTTGGTGTGTAAACGAGGCAGATGGATTTTATTTATTAGAGACTCCGCGTTCAAACCATCGTTCATCCTTATCAAGGATCTGCACACCTTCATCCTTGAAAGAGTGGCCACTGGCCTGTAGGTGGGTGTAAACCGCAGAGTACTGACCTGATGAGGTAGCTCTTCTGTGTTGTGCCATCCGTTTTGTCAGTGGCTGTTTGGATTGTGGCAGTGGCTGTGTTGTGCCATCCGTTTTGTCAGTGGCTGTTTGGATTCCCCGATTTACAATTCCTGGCAATCCTCCCAGCACTTAACAGCATACACTACATTACTCTGTTTGTGCTGGGGGACCCGATCCTTGGGGTGGACCTGGCGTTGCGTGTTTTGGGGTTTGAAAGCCACTGAGACGCGGTGTTTGGCAAAGATCCTTGATAGGGTTGAACCTACGATGGTTTGAACACGGAGTAAAAGAAGCCATTTTTGTAAAAAGGGAACTTCCATCCCTGAACCAAGGAGGGGGCCTCAGAGTACACCTCTCACCATCTTACAACGGAGCCATCGCAGCCCTTCCCCAATCCTGTGTGAATGGCACACATGGCCATTGTCGTTAATATCTATATCAATCTGCATATTAAACTGATCACCGGTCCCATTGTTATGCAATGGTGCTGGTACCCGTCGTTATGCAAAGGTGCTGCATATAAGATTGGGGAAGTTTTCCAACTAGCTGAGACTGAAGATGTCACTTAGATGAGTGAAGAAACGTTTCTCCGACAAAATCTATGTCCAGATGAACAGATTTAACTTCTGGGATTTTCTTTCCTGGATTATTGAGCATGAATCAAAATCTGAGGTGACATGTGCTCTTAATCAATAACTAATTACATTTTCTGTTTTCTCTTCGAGCTGTGTTCTTGTACCAGTTCCAGCCCCAGCCCCACACATGATGTTCATCCACTGCAGCTTCACTCATGCTGCTTCCGTCATCAGCTCCAGCCCCATCATACCCGGGCCACTTAATGCCGATGTGCATACTTCACATTTTATTCGAACTATGACTCCATGACTTTAGTTTCGTTCTTAGATTTATCATCTACGCCATTCAAGAAGGTTTTATCCCTTTTTGAGTCTTGGTCCTCCCAAGGTTTCTTCCTATAACACTTAGGGAGTTTTTCCTTGCCACTGTCGCCCTAGGCTTGCTCAATTTGGGATTGGACGTAGTTATTAGTAGATAATCTAAACTTGTAAAGTTGCTTTGAGACAATGCTCCATTGTAAAAAGCGCTATATAAATAGATCTGACTTGACTTGACATGTGATGCCCATGGGGCCCCTGTGGCCCCTGGCGGTCCAATGACCGTAACTCAGTCAGTTTTTCACCTATGTCCACGAAATTCACCAGGGCATGTTCCGGAGAAGTGTGCTTGTTCATAGCTAAGAGAAATGTTGTTGCATTCGCACGCTACACTCGCATTTGAGCGAAAAAAATTCCCATTCACTTGCATGGGATTTTTTTTTTAATTGCGATGCAATTTTTTTTTATTGCGTAACTCGGTCAATTTTTGACCTACAAACACGAAACTCGGCATGGTTGGACCTGGGTTCACCAACAACCCTCTGGTCAAGTTTCACACAGATTGCACTCTTTGAACACTTTCTATCACTCTTTAAAAATCACTCCATTCATTCTCTATGCCACTAGGTAAAGTGGCACACTCTAGCCTTGAGTGAAAATCGATTACTGCACTTTTTCACTGAACAAACGTGTCTAAAACCCTGATGCTTTCACCTAGAAACTCCATTTGAACTGCAAATGGTAGAGATACTTCCCCTTCATAATTCATCAAAAGATTTCATCGCTAAAAAAAATTATTTTTCGAGTTATGACGATTTGTTTGGGACTAGGGACTAAAACTTCCCTCATTGACAGCCATGTTAATTTTCGGAACTGCGAGGCGGCGTTATCCAAAGTTTCATTTGTGTTTAACCCGTCATAACTTTGAGGCTTTTTCGTTAATCCACATCATTTTAGATCGCAGTGATCAGCAAGGGGTCCTCTCTCACACAAACTTTTCAGATAATTGATTGGTTACAAATTTTTCGAGTTATGACCATTTGTTTGAGAGGTCCAAAATCGCTTGAAACTGACATTGTACACATACATTCTATCACTTTTTCGCGGAACAAACGTCTGTAAAATCATTATACTTTCACCTAGAAACGGCATTTAAACTTCATGACACATCCAAATATCTCGTCGTTCAACAAATTATTTTTCGAGTTACGACGATTTGTTCGGGACTACTTACTGATAAGGCTCTCATTCACTTTCATTTTCATGTCGTTTTTAACTTGTCATAACTCGGCCATTTTCTCATCAATCCACACATTTTTTAGGTCGGAGCAATCAGCAAGGGGTCCTCTCCGACACAAGCTTTTATAAGCGATAGGTTAATTATTTATAGTATATGACCGTTTGTTTGAGAGGTCTGACACAGAGTTTACATTAAACATGGCTGAGGACAGACGCTGTGTCTTCCCTCTCTCTCACACACACACTCGCAGGCCACGCCCACAGACTCACAGCTGCTCTCATTCAAACAGACGGGCACTTCGGAGCTGAAATTACACCCATTACTATGGAGTGACAGCACTGTCTTTAATACGAGAGCGAACAATCAGAAACGACAGCGCAAAATGACTTTAAATCAAGCAACAGCAACAACTGTACATTCCAAAGCAGCAGCGTGTTTCAGCTCTGTACGCGTTTCGTTGATTATTAGGTCCATTGTTTGCATAGTACCACAGAGGGCACAGAGGTACCTGGCAGGACATTTTTCGCCCTACAACCATGAAATTTGGCAGGCTTGGTCTCGGGTGCAATCTAAGGTGACATGTGATGCCCATGGGACCCCTGTGGACCCCGGCTGGGTACTGGGGCCCCTTGCGGGCCAATGACAGCAACTCAATCAGTTTTCGACCTATTGCCACAAAATTCGGCAGGGCAAATAATGGGTGCAATCTGAGGTGATATGTGATGCCCATGGGGCCCATGAGGACCCCGGCTGGGCATTGGGGACCCTGGCGTGCCAATGACTGTAACTCAGTTAGTTATTGACCTATGGCCATGAAATTCGGCAGGCTTGGTCCCGGATCCAAATTGAGGTGTAATGTGAAGCCCATGGGGCACCTCTCCACCCCCGCTGAGCACTGGGTCCCCTGGCAGGTCAATGACTGCAACTCAGTCAGTTTTCGACCTACAGCCACGAAATTCGGCAGGCTTAGTCCCGGGTGCAATCTGAGGTGACATGTCATGCCCATGTCATCAATCCCTAAGGGCCCTGGCTGGGCAGCAGGGCAGCTGCCGGGTCTTTGACCCTGACTTCGGTTTTCGACCTATGGCCATGAAATTCTGCAGGCTTGATCCCGGAGGCAATCTGAGGTGACATGTGATGCCCATGGGGCCCCTAATGGCCACAGCTGAGCACTGCGGCCCCTGGCGAGTCAGTGACCACAACTCAGATGATTTTCCACCTACGGCCACAAAATTCGGCAGGCTTGGTCCCGGGTGCAATCTGAGGTAAAATGTCATGCCCCTGGGGCCCCTGAGGGCCCAGGATCGGCCCTGGCAGGTCATTGACCATAACTCAGTTGATTTTCAATGTACAGCAACGAAATTCGGCAGGCTTGATACCGGGTGCAATCTGAGGTGACATGTCATACTTTTGCTGTCCTTGAGGTCACTGGGGCCTCTGGAAGGTCATTGAATGTAACTCAGTCAGTTTTAGACCTAACATTTCGTAGTTCAGCAGCCTTGGTCCCGTGTGCACCCTGAGTCAACTTTCGACCTACATACTCAGTCCCTGATGCACGTCGCAGGGGCATGCACCGCCGCAACACACTCGCAGTTTCTGCAGGAACTGCACTTTCTAGTTATTAGTTTTTACTGGTTTTTTCTAGTTATAAGTTATTACTTTCTATTGTTATCCGATTCTGAACATTCCAAAATTTTCCTCTTCCTACAGTTTTCGAGATATCGACACGAGACAAACACCAAAACGTCCGGCATGTTCCGGAGAAGTGTGCTTGTTCATAGCTAAGAGACATGTTGTTGCATTCGCACGCCACACTCGCATTTGTGCGAAAAAAACGTCCCGTTCACTTGAATGGGATTTTGTGTTAAAACTGCCGTAACTCGGTCAATATTTAAGCTATAAACACGAACCTCGGCATGGGTTCACCAACACCCCTCAGGTCAAGTTTCGCACAGATTGCACTCTTTGAACACTTTCTATCACTTTTTAAAAATCACTCCATTCATTCTCTATGGCCACTGCTAGAGCGTGGCACTCTACCTTCAAGTCAAAAGCGATTAATTCACTTTTTCACTGAACAAACGTGTCTAAAACCATGATACTTTCATCTAGAAACTCCATTTCAACTGCAAATGGTAGAGATACTTCCCCTTCATAAATCATCCAACTATTTCTTCCGTAAACAAATTATTTTTCGAGTTATGATGATATGTTCACGGCTAGGAACTATAACATGCTCCATACACACCCATGTTAAATTCTCCGAACTGAGAGGAGGCATTTCCCAAAGTTTCAGGTGTGTTTAACCTGTTAGAACTCCGAGGCTTTCTCATCAATCCACACCATTTTATATCATCGTGATCAGCAAGGGGTCCTCTCTCACATAAACTTTTCAGATCATTGATAGGTGAAATATTTTTCGAGTTTTGACCATTTCTTTGACAGGTCCAAAATCGCTTCACACTGACATTACACGTTCGTTCAGTCACTTTTTCGCTGAACAAACGTGTCTAAAAACATTATACTTCCACCTAGAAACTCCATTTAAACTTCAAATGGTAGACATACGTCCCCTTAATGAGAAATCAAAATATCTTTTCGTTCAACAAATTATTTTTTGATTTATGTTTGACAGGTCTGACACAGACATTTTACGCCTGTGAGGATTTTACAGGCGGCTGTGTGCAGCAGACAGACACACACGGACGCCATGCCCACAGACCGATAGCAGATCGCACTAAAACACAGCGGCTTTTCGGTGCTGAATTTAGAGACATTATTGTGGATTTGCATCAATGTGTTTAATACGACAGCGCAAAATCTGGCACCACAACGGAAAATCTAAAAACGAAAGCGCTAAATCACTTTACATCTTTCAACGCTGCAGCGCGTTTCACCTAAAACCCGGACATACGTGACAGCTGAAAATTGATTACTAGATCGCTTTAGTTCATCGGCATGACAGAATAATGTAACGATTAATATAAAACGCAGTACAGATGACACGTGTGCCGTTTCTCAATACCAAGTACGCCAAGCTCGGACTTGCATACTATCTAATTCTGGAGTAGGAAGTTACACTTGCGACTACATTCTCCAGATGTCGGGAGGACGCACTTCGGCTATTCTGCAATTGGAACAGCAGCGTACTTGGATATGGAGCCAACACGGTTTACTTTTTACACCTACATAAAATCCTAAAACATCTTGTATAAAACCTGTCAGTAATGGAACACGTGCTCCGATCTTTTACTGTCCTTTGAAGAGTTTAATGTACGTGTAACAACGAACCGATCGCATTTAATCAATACAAACCTTCCCAAACACAAGCAAGCAGCAAACAACTCTGGTTTTACAAGGGAATTTAATTGTGAACTTCAATTTATATCAGACAAGTCATATTTACAATACAGGCTGAACAAATAATAAATATAATGCATAGTAAATACGTTAATAACTTTATGTCACATCTCCAAAATCGTCTGAGCAGTTTTTTATGTAAGCTGTATCTTCACTGATAAACTGACCGTTTAGTTGAATTTTAAACACCTACATTCTCACCTAAAAAACTCTTATAACTTCATTTCGTGACACAATAACAGTATTACTTTGGACATTCTACATCCACTTGGGAATCCTCTCATCCGCCATTACTGAGCTGGCAATGCATTCTGGGTTATTTGGCTGTTCAAGACCGCACAAGTCTGCTCTGATGCATCCTCGGTAATATTGCAGGATCGAGAACACATCCAGGGATTTGGAGCGTACTTCGTTAGATGCGAAGTTAGAAATGCAACAGTACTTGGGCTGCGACTGATGACGTTTCACAAGTACACGGCAACACAAGCACAGAGGACGCATATTGACAAACGGCCTACGAAATGAATCAGTACTTGGGCTGCTACTGATGACGTGTCACAACTATACAAGTACACAAGCACAGAGAAGTATGCATATTGACAAACGGCCAATGACTACAGTCGATTTTCTGCGTACGTACTCCATCCCTGATGCACATCGCAGGGGCACGCACCGCCGCAACACACTCGCAGTTTCTGCAGGAACTGCACTGCACTTTTTATTGTTTATCCGATTCTGAACATTCCGAAATCTTCGACGCGTATCAACTGCCGCAATTTTGGAGATATCAACCCCGTTCCAGCGCCATTGCGTCCGCTCGGGTCGGGAATGGTGTGCTTATATAGGGCTTTCCGGTCGGACTTTGGGGGGCCCCACAGAGGCCCCTGTAAGTCCTAAATTTTCCCATGGGAAATGAATGTTAACAAATCATAAATCAGTCAGTTTTCGACCTACGGCCACGAAATTCAGCAGGCTTGGTCCCGGGTGCAATCTGAGGTGATATGTGATGCCCATGGGGCCCCTCTGGACCCCGGCAGGGCACTGGAGCCCCTGGCGGGCCAATGACCATAACTCAGTCAGTTTTCGAACTATTGCAACGAAATTTGGCAGACTTGGTCCCGAGTGCAATCTGAGGTGACATGTGATGCCCATGTGGCCCATGAGGACCCCGGCTGAGCACTGGGCCCCTGGCGGGCCAATGACTGTAACTCAGTCAGTTATTGACATATGGCCATGAAATTTGGCAGGCTTAGTCCCGGGGGCACCCTGGGGTGATGTGAAAAACTTTGGGCCCATGAGGTACACTAAGGGTCAGCCATTGCAGAGTGGCACTCACACTCGCATTTTCTTCAGGAAATGCACCTCTCAACTTAGTGTGTTGTGCAAGCAACACACTATTGTTCTTCGAATTATTATTATTTCACCTGTTTTTCTGCGCGTATCTCCTCCTACAGTTTTCGAGATATTGACACGGGACAAACACCAAAACATCCGGGATGTTGCTTGTTGATAGCTAAGAGAAATATTGTTGCATTCGCACGCTACACTCGCATTTGTGCGAAAAAATTTTTTATTTTTAACTGCAGTAACTTGGGCAATTTTTCAGCTACAAACTCCAAACTCGGCATGGTCGGACCTGGGCTGACCGAGACCCCTCAGGTCAAGTTTCGCACAGATTGCACTCTTTGAACTTTCTATCACTGTTTAAAAATAACTCCATTCATGGAATAGGGCAGAAGCTAGAGTGTGCACTCTAGATTTCAGGGAAAATCGATTAATTCACTTTTTCACTGAACAAACGTCTGTAAAATCCTGATGCTTTCACCTAGAAACTCCATTTAAACTGCAAATGGTAGAGATACTTCCCCTTCATAATTCATCCAAAGATGGCATCGCTAAACAAATTATTTTTCGAGTTATGACGATTTGTTCGAGACTAGGGACTGAAACTTCCCTCATTCACAGCCATGTTAAATTTGGGAACGGCGAGGCGCCTTTTTTCAAAGTTTCATTTGTGTTTAACCTGTCGTAACTTTGAGGCTTTTTCGTCAATCCACATCATCTTATACAGTATCGATCTGCAAGGGATCCTCTCTCACACAAACTTTTCAGATAATTTATTGGTTACAGATTTTTTGAGTTATGACCATTTGTTTGAGGTGCAAAATCGCTTGAAAGTCACTCTCTAAACGGTCTTTCTGTCACTGTTTTCGCTGAACAAACGTGTGTAAAATAATTATACTTTCACCTAGAAACTCCATTTAAATTTCAAATGGTAGACATACTTCCCCTTCATGACAT